>KI915043.1:14836837-14911756 GCA_000473445.2 Anopheles farauti
TCAAACGCGATTTGGCAGAAAATATCCAAAACCATCTGACATTGTTTTTCCTCGTCTAATAACCGCATATTTTTCCTCGTCTAATAACAGCATTATGGCAAACATAGCACTTCGGCTCGGCCTCCGTGCTGTTCAAGGGCGAGTATTTTTTTTCGGAACCTTTGCGGTTAGATTGTCCGGTTTGCTTTCACATTCGCACCAGGGCGTTTTCTGTTTGTCACAGAACAAATCGACGTTAAACACTGTCACCGCCACACCATCGATCGTCAGCTCGCGTCGACTGTGGATCGTGTAGTTAATCGTACTTAAGCCCGTCTCTCGATCGCGCTTTCGTGTCACTTCCCGCTGATTGAAGCATTTCGTGGTATCCCGTCGTCTGTGCAGCCGATCGTGCACATGAAGGAATGTGTCGGTCGTACCGGTTGTAATGTTTTTTGGCCGTGTCACTTCTAATCCCGCCTCTTTGATACGCACGTAGAATTCATCGTCCTCTAGACCCCAGCCCCAGTAGCGGTTAGACATTCCGTTCAGCTGCTGAAAATGATCAATCCTTAGCAACAAAATGCCACCGATGAAGGCTGCATAATGGTACTTGGGATGAAACTCGGGTCCGGAGATGTGGAGCGGTCCGTGCTCGGGAAAATCGTATCGTAGATTATCGTTCAGCGGAAGCAGATCCACATCGTGCATGGCAAAGTAGTCGTAACCATCGCGAACTTGCAGAAAGCCTACGTTTATCAGCGAAGCACGGTTGAAGCGGTATCGGTCATTCTGATTCACGACAAAGATGTGAAACGGAATGCCCTGCTTGCCTAGAAAGGCTGCAATGTGTGGCACGAACTGCAACAGTTCATCGAATCGATCCCGGAAGGGGACAACGATTGCTAACTTCTTAACACCGGTGTCTTCGAAGTGGAAACTTTTGTGGAATTTTTCGTGCAGCAGATCACGCTCTTTATTTTCTTCACACTTGCAGGTGTCTAAAGCGAGATTTGGAAGGAAGTCAAATTGTTAAAAGTTGAAGCCATCGAGAACAAAATGTTCCACTTACCCAATGCATTCGGAAGACCACTGATTAACAGTGCGATGAAGAATGAAATTATCACACAAATCCCTATGCATCGTGCGAGAACCGAACGCATGTGGTTTACCATCGTTAAACATCACTATCAATTGTGTTTTGCACCTCACCCGACAGGCGATAAGCTCGAGCTGCCTCTAGACGATCGTGCCAGAATTTTGTGCACGCATTTTAGAACCCCACGCTATAATTAGATTTAATTAGATTTTGGACCACGCACTATTATTTGCTTACATTTTTTCCCGTCGCGAAAGCCCGAATTTGTTGACAACGACGAGTTTGACGTTTCGCATTTTGACAGTTGTGTAATCAGAAGACGATACGCTAGGACAACAAACAGCCACCAATCATTTTCCACCACGACCGCAGTTGTTTCACGCTCGCACTGTACCAGATAAATAGGAACAGGAGGTAGTTTCTAGTGTAAAGACCAGTACCCGCGTGTGGAAAATGCTGTTTTCGCTCATTTTCACACTCCTGGTGGGTTTGCGTGTGGGGCAATCGCACGATTTGAAAGGCTTCGACGACTCGGTGTTGTTCAATCTCGTATGGAACGGCAAGGACGACTTGATTGTAGGTATCTCCTCACCGTTCGATCGGCGCGTAACTAATTATCCTTTTCCTGCTATAAAGCCGGTACCACCGAATGCCGAGGAAATCGTCGTAACGTCTGCAAACAAGGAAAAATATCGCTGCGTAATCCCGTCCATTACGGCTAAAGAGGCAACCGGTGATGTAGAGTACAACGGTCCCAGTCCGCTGGAGCTGATAGAGCCACTGTTCACTGCGACGACCTGTTCGTATCGGATTGAAAGCTACTGGTCGTATGAAGTGTGCCATGGAAACTACATCAAACAGTATCACGAGGAACGACACGAGAAAACGAGCAAATTGCAGGAATATTTTCTCGGTCGATGGGATAAACAGAAAACGGAAAAATTAAAAGCAAAGTATGCTCAAGCCGCAGCCGAAAAGGAGCAGATGAAATACAAGAAAATAGAAGGCTTTAATCTACCGTACCTCGAGCTGGAGATGGATTCGGGAACCATCTGCGACCTGAACGGCGAGCCGCGCGTAACCAAGGTTCTGTACGTGTGCTACCGGTTCGGCAAGAACGAGGTTTACTCGTTGAAGGAAACATCGACCTGCAACTACGAAGTGATCATTCTGACCGCAGCTTTGTGTACGCATCCGAAGTACAAACCGCAAGACACGGAGGAAAACAAGATCAACTGCAGTCCGGTTGGTGAGTCGCCACGTAAACCGAAAGCTTTGCTGCAACTGGAGGTGGAAAAACTGCGGCAAAAGTATCAACAACTGACGGTATGTTTGTGGTTGTGTATGTGGTTTGCTTCTCGCTATGGTTATTTGGATGTTGTTCTCACTATTGCTTGCACTATTCGTTCGATTCATTATCACTGTCCTATTATCATCGCTTCATTTGGCTCATCTGTTTGGCCTTCTTTATGCTTGCGCGTTTATCTTTTGTATGTATTTTCTTCGTTTTTCCCCTTGTTTTCTCCTATTTTCCGTAGGTCACTATAGGCGATGTATTAGGATATGAAATAGCGGAAATAAGTGAGGTTGGTTTTGTTTGATTTTTGTTGTCGTTTTTTACGACGTTATTTTATGCACGCTTGTTGATTATGAGTTTACCTAAATGGTGTTGTTAGAGTCGGTAAATGGACGTTTCCTTTATAATTAAAATACTATCTTGGTCGTCATCAGGATGGGACGATTCGTGGTGATCCGATACGGAAAGACACATCCTTTGCCTTCGACTGGAAAGATATGGAAATTGTATCCGGCGATATGGAAGGTGAAACGCCCGTTTCATCGATGCCGAAACGTCCGAAGAAATCGAAGGAGCTTACGTCGTTGTTAGAATTTCTGGACGGAGCATACTGCCTCCCGGGCGTAAGTTAGCAAGGCCGCTAAGGGAGAGGAATTAAGGAATTTAATTAAATTTATGCATCATTTACAGGGTTCCGGTTGGTGGAAATTCGAGCTTTGCTTCGGTAAACACGTCCGTCAGTATCACAAAGATACGTCCATCTATTTGGGCTATTTCAATGTGGAGAAGCACCGCGAGTGGCTGGAAAAGAACCCAGTCGCACGGTACAAGCGTAAGCTGGAGAACCAAATCAGCCACTTCTACACCGGTGGCGATGTTTGCGACAAAACCAAGCAACCGCGCCACGTGGAGGTGAAGCTAAAGTGCACTGAACATTCCGGAAGCTCCGATGTGATTGCACTGTATCTGCTGGAACCGCGTCCCTGTGAGTACGTGCTGAACGTGGAGTCTTCGAAGATTTGTGATATTTTACCGCTGGCATCGGACGATATGCTGCTTCCAGAGAACCTGCAACAGCTGGAAGAAGAAACGCAGCTCGTGCTGGATAGTGCTTCTAATGTAAATAATTGATTTAATCGCAACAGTAAACTCAATTGCTGAACTCCACGACGCTCGTTTTCGACTCGGTGCTTATTTTGACTGAGAGCTGCGTAAAAAGTTGATCCCAGGTCCACACTTCATCCGGTTCCTCGATGTCTTCCTCACTTTCCAAACATTCGGTCAGGATAGAGATATCGATTTCATCTAAATTACCCAATGCCGAAGCTTTAACACTGGTGAATATATCCGAGCTGAGATTTTTGTATGTCGTCACGCTGCAATGAAACAATGGAATCAACATGAGTGACACAGCTTACTCGCGTCGGCTGATTTTCACTGTTCGGACGCTACGAACGTTGGCAAATTAGGACTTTCGTTGTAGAGCAAACTTTCGTGAATATCGTCCGCGTCCGGCAGTACGGGAATATCATCGATGGGATTATAATCTACTGCGGTGCTACTGTCATCCATCGAAACAACGTTGCTGTTACTAAACCGCTCCCTAAAAAAGAAAGAAAAACGAAAGAAAAACGATACACTAACCAAACCATCCAAGCAATCGGTCCACCATCGTTCACTTACATCTCCAAAATGTTGGAGAACTTTCGCACGTTTCTGGAATAAAAAAGAGAGAGAGACAGACACACACGTATACACGATGATGCGCATTAAATATCCTTCCGGGCTTCCGGAGGTCTGGAGCGTGTTTGATCAATAATCAACATTAACTGCGTGTGCTTACTTCCCGTGGCTGGAGGTTGTGGTCGTTAGCGATGCGAACGAGCGTGCAATGGATGTATCCTCCATCCAGCTGTCTGTTTTTACTTTCGCTGGCGTTCCCGCCGCGGTGGAGGAGGATGGGGACGATTTCTCCTGCATTATATTCCTCGTCGGTGGTTTAGTGTGTCTGTAACCACGAGCAATTTATCGAGCTCATTAATTACTATCACCGCGGTGACGAGGCGCTGGTTTCACTATAGAACCTTAATTCAATATTTATGTTCTGATTTCGTGTGTCGATATGTTTTGTTTTGTGTACGTTGTCAAGGGCAACGTATGTGAGACAAACAAACAAAAACGAACAGCACCGTGTGCTGTCACGCGGTCATATCGTTATACAGTTTCCAAGATTCAGCTTCATGCGAGTTGCGCGGATTTTCTCAAATCGACAGCTTTGTAGGAAAATATGTTGTTATGTTGAAAAATAATATTTTTTAAAATGAAACTATTACCAGTTTCATATATCATTATATTATAGTGTAGTCATCATGATACAGAATCAATTGCACGACTGGTGTTCACTATTTAGAGTATTAAGTCTTCCATCTAATCACATTTACCTAGTTTGTCTACTGAGAAGAAACATTATGTCTAACGCAACGGTCAGTCCCATACCATGCCCCTTAAAAAATTACCCATATAAGCGCTTGTTTGTTCAAAGCCTTTTTTAAAACTTCCTTTTGGAAAGGTGAAATGTGTGCGGTGTTACTAAAACTACGACAAACATGTTTTCACCCAAGGGGAAACACGAAGACAGTTGGGCATTTTCTTCGATAGCGCAGACACGCAGACAGCTTCAGTCGGTTTGAGCAAGTGTACACAGGCTGCGCAGGCTGTGATGTAACAGTAAATAAATACTAACAAGCTATTCGCACAGAAACAATATAAGGAACTATCCAACCACCAAACGCCAAGCGTAGCTAGCAAGATACGTTTTCCGTACCGTAGCTGGCAGTTGCAACGGGGCCGCTATTTACCACGCGCTTTAGACTGGGCACGCGGATTTTTTCATCTTCTTTACGATCTGAAACGAGAAAAGTACAGACAAATTAATAAACATACCTTAGAATGGCGTTAACACAGTTTGAAAAGGGTTACACTATGTTTTACAATCTGAAAGCGCATGCATTAATAGGGAAGGGGATGAATGTGGTGAAGCGGAAATTATAACTTACTTTTAAAAACATTATCATGCACAAACTAAGCAGCGTATTGGTGTAGGATACTGTGATGTAGAATTAATTGCAACGTTAAACCCAGTCCCTATTGAGTCTCTACGAAGACACATTTTTTGGTTGTTTTAGGTTTCGCAAAAGCGAGCTACATTCGGCTACGAAAATCTGCACGTTCTACTTTGCACGTACTTACGCGAGTGTATCAAGCGTCAAAATCAAGCATACTTTTCTAGCACAACTCTAGGTGCCAACAGAATGCTTGCTCTTTCTCTCTGTCTGTCTCTCTCTCTCTCTCGCTTTCTCTATCTACACTACATACTCGCGATCACTTATTACTTTAATTCCGTGCTCTGTGAAAACGAATTTGATCATGTCGTCGTAACTACGTGACGGACTGATCCGTCCAGTGGACGCGTTCACCGCCGCCGTCGCCGCTGCCGACGTTTGGGCTGTGATTGTGCTAAGAGTGGCTCCTAGGTTGCTAGTAGGCGAAGTGTTTGCTTTGGGCAGCGCAACTGCAGCACTTCGCTTCGTGCCAGTTCGCTCGGTTGCTATGGAATCGGAGCAACCATTGGCGGTGGTCGTCGTGCGTTTGGTCGATGATGTGCTTGTATTGTCAGATTTGGTGCTGTTTTTAGCAACGGTGCTGGTTTTAACGCATTTTGTCTGCTCGATGGACACACGCCGTGAACTGCTAGTATCTGTCACAATCGCACCCACCTTCTTCCCGCCCGAGCTGCTACCGTCATCGTTATCGTCCAGCGTAATGTGCAGCACTGGATTGGTAGTACCGTCCGGTGTTGTTACAATCGGGGGAGCTGGTAAAGGTGCAGCAGTCGTTATTATCTGCACTGCGCTTCCCGGTCTTCCCAGGAACGTCGTTCGGCTACCGGTGGCTGATTTGCTATCGGTCGCACAGCAAAACACCTTGTTTAGTGTAGTGGGTGGCCCGGTCGGGATGGGTGGCATCGGGAAATCCGTTTCATCCATAGCATCGCAGGGTGATCCTAGCTTATTCCGCTGATTTTGTTGCTCGATAAACAGATCCGGATCGTTGATGGGAGAGATGGGCGAAATGCTCATCGCTTCGGTCGCGCTACCCGGTGTTAGAATATACTTACTGCTCGACAATATTTCCATTTCCATCAGCCCATCAGTTCATGGGACATGTGGCACAGACATGTGGGGAAAGCGTATTTTCGATTAGCGACAATGAGGCGATGATGCAATCAAATGTCAGTTAGTTTTGCACCGTAGAGCGCAAACACTGTGAACTGGCCCTTTCACTGTATAAAACGTATGTCGGTTAATGTTCGTGAGCCAATCCAAGCAGCACTTTGATTTATCCTATCGTCAGAATAAAACAAACTCCACACCATTTCTGGATGTTACTTACGTGTCACTGGTGGAACCAAAGAGACCAAACTTCTTTATGTATTCGGCCACATGGTCATCCAGAAGGTATTTGACAGACAAACCGCGACTCAACAACCGTCGGATTAAAGTTGAGCTGACATCATTTGTTACCCAATTGGTCACGATCGTAATATTGCGCTAGTGAAGAAAGAAATAGGTTTCGATGGTTCAAAAGTCACTTGAAGACCATTCACGCCTCCACATCTTACCCGATAGCGGCTTAACAGATCGGAATTAAATATAAACTGCTCCGGATTAGATCCCGCGCGTGAAATCACCACAATTCCATGGTACCCTAAGATGGCTTCCAGATCTTCGTCCTTCCACAGCCCGGGGGTAGCAAATGATTCAAGCAAATCGGCTCCACAGAGCAATTTCAGGTGCACCTGTCCAGCAGTTCGCTTGATTCCTTCCGGAATCCAGGCTGGTATGTGCTGGTTGTTGATAGTTCCATTCGTATCTTTTAGGTACGAGTTTATGTAGTTCTATTTCAATGGCAAGAAAATAAACTGTTTTGTATCGATTCGCTTACAAAGGCATACATAATCCGGCCTCACCTGGTGATACTGCAAGACCTGACGAGTTCGGGTCCATTCTTCTTGCTGCGTTTCCCAATCGGATAGGTGTATCCAGTCCGATGACTTCAATCCGATTTTAATCATTGCACAACGATGCGTAGCGGACACGAGTCCTTTCTTGGCGTATGAGTCATGCACGGGCGAAACTATGCCCCCCACGACCTGCCCAAGGCCCATCTGTTGGATGTGATCGCGGGCGATTTCTAGGCGAAGGAGAATTGATTTTTAAGCTCGTATTTGGACGGGATTGTTACCGGGGGGAACTTACCAAACATACGGAAATGCATCGGCGTTGGAGGGCTAAACGAGCCGCAAGCTATCAGCATTATTTTCGTCGACGATGTCATTCTCATTTGTTTGGGCTGTTGATGGTGCTACTGGTTGGCCGAGCAGAAACGGTAAAAACCTGCGTTATTCACACTTTCACAACGATGCAAAGCTGAAGAACACTAATCCTGTCACCTCACTGCGCACTTTTCACTAAATGCATGCCGATTGGGCGAAATTATTTGGGCGCTTTTGCTTATTCGATAAATTCCGTGCAGATCCTTTCACTCGATGTGTGCGATGTTGTTGTTTTTGTTACATCAATACAGGGTTCGTCCGCCAACATCCTGAACATAAATGGGATTTAATAATTCAAATTGATTTCTTCGTGTAATAAGGCCCGATTTTCCTAAATAACATTTCGTTTCTTATCATAATTAGTTATATTTATTGTATTATAAAGAATTCTTCCTGCGAATAGTTATAATGAACCATAATTATATTGGTGTAACAGAGAGAGTCAAGCCCTGCATGTATTTTGTTCGGTTTGACACATGAAAGTACCCAATGTACAGATTTTGTTAGAGATTCAAATGGGCCGCTACGACAAGTTGTATGCAAGTTGCTTGAATATAATGCTGCTTTTGGGAAATCATGACAATGATTACTGGTGATTGTAAATATTTAATCAATGATACTTACGTTGATTTTTACGTTGTCTTTTATGATGTGTTCACGAAATCTGGTATTAAAAAAAAGAAAAAAATGAAAATAAATATCTCATTTCGCAGCTCACATTATATTTTTCACATCTCTCGTATCTCACGACTTACGAATCACTACGTATTAAACCTTATTATCAATATCACATGCGTTCTAGTCGTGTACATATTTTACGCAGTTTTAGAGGGTTCAGACGGTTAGTGCATATATCTGGTATAATTGCAAAATATACAAAAGGGTGGAAAGCATCACGGTTTAGTATAAGCGAGCATACTTTTTACAACGTTCTCGTTGTTACTTTTTGTTTTTCGAAAAAGTACTCCCATCGCACACCACTCTGCTTTCCATTCTGATTTAATTTCAGATTAAACTTTGCCTCAACTCGCTAAACAACACAACCGATGCGATGCGTGATACAATGGCCGCTTATCGTTAGCATTCATTGCTGATACTTAGGTAAATATTTTTGATACGTTTACTCATGTTCGACTCACGCATTTGGAGTTAAAGCAAAGCACGAGTGCGCTCCCTCTTGCGATAGGGAAAACATCTCTTCCCGCTAAAAGCACACGGTAGGAGGGACGATGGCGCAGGAATTTGGCGTGAAACATTGATTGATCACATCTTTCCGGCGGTTTTCGGTTGGCAAAAAAAAAACACTCTTTCAACTTTCCCCCAAGCGTTGCGTAGTTTATAGGGAAGGAACCATTTCCTGGCCCAGGAGCATCGTACAAGGAGGCTGTGAAATAAGGAAAAGTAGCGCATGTTGGGCGGATGCTCCCCCGGTCCTTCGGCGACGTGCCCGTCCGTTTACGAAGCCAAACTCATCATCCGCATAATAATGGGATCGATGAGAACGTACACGATGGAATGTGAGGTGAAACTCATCCATTTTGATATCATTTATCTGCGCGCTTCTCAGATCAGATGCCCCCCGACCGCTGGGCCTCTGAGTTCGGGCCGAGAATCAGACACATAGGAACACATTCCGGAAGTGGCGTGATTAATTCCTCATCGATTTGTACCGCCATGTAATGGACTATCGGTGCTCCACTTAACAACCGTCGGCTTCAAATGGCGTTGGGAATTACGTTTCCGAAGAAGGGTTCGAGGGGAGCTTTAATTTAAATTACTAAAACAAATTGAAATGTGATAAGAGCATTAACTCTCCCCGGTTCCGGGCGGATGGCGAACGTTATTTCCGGCAAACGTTGTGACCATCACTGTCTTCCTTTCGCTGCTTCGCAAGCGGCATGGCGTGGGAAGCAATCAGCCATATAGCCATCCGATCGATGGACGCCTGCGTTCGCATCGATCGTCGATCGATCGCGACGGGGCGTTAGCATATGAGCTCGGCAAAGAAAACGCTTGGGAAAAAGCATCGTACGCTCGTGTTGGTGCCATTGTACGATCATTTCGCAGCATGATCGCTCCAGCTTCAGCTTCACCGGCACGATCGTGCTTGTGGGAGGAGATTGCTGCATTGGCGCCGCACGCTTCACGCCAAAGGCGCGGGTGAAATGGGTTGTTTCTTCAACTTCTTCTCTGCCATTTTCATTCCGTCCACTGAGGAGCGCCAGGGGGCCGGGCGGGCTGGCTGGGTGAATGGATGGCGGGGGGTGGGAGTAATTAGCATAAATATTAAATGTTTGGAAACACGGCGGATTGGCCGGGGGGCGTTTCGTGAACAATTCCTTGGCCTGCGTTGTTGGTGTGCGAATGTGTTCGGACTTCCTGCTCACTCCATGGTGTACACACCCTCCCCTGGTGCCAATCGTGGATGAGATGGGAAAGGGAAGAAAACCCGCACGCCGGTTCGGTCAGTGTGAGTGCTTTGTTCGTGTTCAACGGCATCATGGGGGTGGGTGGCCGAACGGTGAAATGGAAATTGAGCATTACATTTCATATTGTGTCAGGATAGCAATGGACCACGAAGAAGTTTCGTACCTTCGTCGTGGGGACAGGACAGGCATATCGGGGAGGGTGGCCGAGCGGGAAATAATGAAGGATGAAGGGAGACAATTGTTTAAATTATGGGGATTTTTATCCCCTCCCGTTTTTTGGTGTAGCAAGCCAGCCAGCAGCACCAGCAAGGGAAAACTTTTCCTTCTCGGCTCGCGATGGAGAACACAGCGGCAACCGACGAGCAGGAGATTAGTAATTTTTTCCTACACTTTCCGGCTATCGTTTTGTTTCACGGACGAACGGAACAACGGGCGCAAAAACGCACACAGGGATAACATTAATTTATTCCATTTATTTTATCGGCTATTTACATAAGTATTACATTGAATTTATTTTTCTTCGAGCGCACTGTTTTTCTCCAACCGCTGCTTGTTGTTTTTTTTTTGTTGCTTTCATTTTCCTCCATAGCGTCCTTTTTGCGCCTTTATAACAACAGTGAATTCGGGTTTGGGTTCGTCAAAATGAAAGAAAAAAGAAGGACGATTGCAAGCTGGTAAGGGTGGTTCACAACTGAAACAAGGATTTATGGACGATGCGGGGTGGGTTTTTGTTGAGGGTAGGAAATTTTTGCATTGTGTTTTCCAATTGGTGAGATTGCTTCATTGGAGTTTTAATTAAGAATACCACTTCCTCGCCAGTGTTGCGCAAGCATAATGACTCATCGTTTTGATCGTTTGTGTGATTTAAAGTGAGAAAACATTTTACGACACATTTTTACAGTTTTGTCTTCAAGACACAATGGGCTCAAGCTAAGTCAGTTTTTTTTTGGGAAGGAAAATAAAAAAAAAAAAAACAAACATAACAATCAAAGCCTACTTCGTATTATTGAAGACAGTCAAAGGAAAAGTTCTTAATTTATGGTGCAGTTTCCCAAGACGAATGGGCCCTCGAATGACCGAACCAATTTGAGGTTCGCGGAACGCGATACGATTGCGTTCGGACGCTTGAGCGAAACTAATTTGTGTTACCGACGAGCCAGACGCAATTCATCATTTGAGTGAGTGTTTTAATAAATCTCAGAAATTGTGCTCACGCGAACGTTCGCGCGAAAGAAGCAGTGAAAACGAAAAAAACACACGCACACACACACACACAACATCCGGTGCTCGCTGAGAATGTCTAAAAAATGATAATTTGTGATGCGATGTTGTTTGGTCGCCATTTGCTTGACAAATTAGTGGATGTCGCTCTAACTCTCCTTCCCCCTTCGATGAGCGTACGAGAGACATTTATGTGCAAATAAATCACCTTTTTCTCGTGGACATGGCATTAAAAAAAAGTGTCTTCCGAGGCGTTATATCTGATCGATTGAGGCTGTTCGGTTTGAAAGCAAATTGAAATTGATGAGAAGTTTGGTGATTACATGTAAAGCGATCGCCCGCTTCCCGCTGGGCATGAAACACAAGCTGACAAATCAAATAATCGTTACGATCATCAGCGACCTGCTGGTTCTGTTTGGGCTGCCTTGACGATGGACATTACACCTGATGCTGCGCTCGTTGCTACGCAATGCTCCCGCTTGCTATGATCTCAACGTTTTTGTTTTATGGTTTTGTTTTGTGGCCCACGACGGTTTCGGTCGTCCCATGGCTTGCGCCATTTCTCATAGTGTGCCCCTGTGACTTCAAAAAAGGGCGATTCTAATAACGATTGGTCATAAAATTCGGGATGCGATGTTGGTGCGCGGCGTTCGTGGCGATCGTTTCCGTCGCATTGATCTGGGACGGAAAACTCTCGATCGTTATCGTTGGCCGATATAAAGCGCACGCAAAGCGAGACGTTCGAAGAGGGCACGAAAGTGTGACGAGATTCTGATTTATTAAATGACTGATTTATAGTCGTTCATCAAATGCTCGCCGGAATACGACCGTCAGGGGGCTTTGGCTTTGGCTTTGGCTTTTGGCAAGCAATCTCTCTGACAAACGGATTAATCCCTGCCCGGGTTAACGTCGGTGACAGTGACGGGAACAAATGGGCAACGGTGCCAAGAGATTCGTGGTTTGATGGCATGATTATAGCGGGAAGGATTGTGATATGTTGATCTCCCTCCTCCCCAATTCATCCCTCTTCCGAACCATCCGCCAGCCACACTACACTACAAACCCCCCTTGGTAGGAACGATTTTGCGGATCTGTTTGAGTCGATTGAACGGTCAAAAATGCCTTGCCTTGCAACGACACTTCTTGCACTTCTTTCCGCTTTACACGTTGATTATGATGATGCTAATTTTGCGCCCTGTTAGACGACCGGCTCGATTCGTCGCGTTGGTATGAGTGATAATTTTGGCTTTTATTTATCGTACTTGCGCCCATCATCATATTGGTCACTTGTTTTGATGAAAATTAAAACGAAACGATCGTCAGAACGCAATAATAGAGTGAGTGAAAAAAATGAGAGTCTCGCACCGAGACAAGTACGCACAATGTGCTACCCTCACCAGGTCGGTCATCAGCGGTAACATGATGGGAATAAAAAAAAACACTCTCACACATGTGTAATCACAGTAGCCTGCGATAATTCTAGCTCATCACAAACGAGCGCACACAATTTATGGGATGTGTGGTTTTTTTTTTTGACGATGAAGGTTGCCGGCTGTTGGTGTATCAAAAATTTTGTGCTGCGAATGGAATGCACTTTACGGGGCGCTGCACAACGGGCTGGTGGGTGAGGGAGGCAACACATGTGTTGAAGAAAGCATTTTGAGCACATTAACAGCCGTGAATTATGAAACAAGTAGCCGGCCGGTGAGGAGCGGTGTGGCACAAAAAACATTTGTTTTTTTTTCGTTTTTTGCCTCGAGGGTGCAATATTGTAATGAAATTCATGACGTTGGATTGAATTGGTACGGGTTAGAAATTGCGTTAACGCTTTTAGAGTGGAAGACTTTTGACCGATAATTGTTATCATTCGATCCAATTTCAATCGGATATGAAGATCAATTTAATAAAGTACAAAAACAGAAACTAAACCGGGTAGAATCAATTGGCGACATCCGCATCGGATTCGGGTGGGTCGTGGAAATTATATCAACAAAGAAGCAGTGCGTCGTTCATCGTGAGGAATTTATTTTTATTACATACTTGCGCTCTTGCAAAGCGCCCCCGAGCGCACGTACGATCGTCGTCCGAGCGCGCGTACATAAAACAATATTAAATCTAATTTATAATTCATCAAACCAAACGCAGATGAAATGACAAAAGTGTGAAGACAGAAATAAATGTTTTTTTTTTATGCACACATACACACACACACATAAACCCGTTCGCGGCCAAATGGCCGGGGCCGGTGTCCGGTGTCGTTCATAAAACCATAACAGAATTCAATAAATCACTATCATTGTGTGCTTCGTAACGAGTGTCTCGCGCCCATCTCGCAGCGGGAAGGAATTTTCGACCACTCGGTGGTAATGAGACCGGTGTAGTTTCGTTTTGTATTATTTGATATTTAAAAAGCCAGCCCGGTTTTGCGTTATTTTTGTTCCGAATGCCATTTGCCGAGGGCGGGAGCGTTCAAAGCGTTCAAAAACGATTTAAGCAATTTCATGTTGTGCATTTGCTTTTTCTTACTCCAAGCTGCGACTGAAATAGAGAAAAATATGCCGCAATGAAACATAATCCTGTCCCCGGCATGAACTTTGATGGAACGTGCGTTAAATCACTTCTGCGCTATTATTTTTCGTTCACCTACCCCTTTCGGTTGGCCGTTTTAAGGGTAGTTGAACAAATTAACCGCGACACGACGACCGTTAAAAATTGAAAGAATGTTCCCCAACACCCCAACGCCCGTCAGCGTCTCTCATTTGCTTGTTTTGGTTTTTGGTTCTCCTCCATTCCATTCCAGGACATCGTGTTTGAAGGAGTGAAATTCGTTCTAGTGACTGTGAATTGTTCTCTCAAACAGTTGGCTCCTCGTGGTGGACACCGAGTAGGTGACACCGGCAGGAAAATGAAATTAAAATATCACTACGAGAACGGCGGCTCAGACATAAGTCAAATCACACAACAGGGAAAAAGCAGGGCGAACGGGAAGGGATTCCCAAGTTCGATTCGATTCGATTAAAGTCCTGCTCCTCTCCACGCCACCGTGCGTATCCCTTGCCGGAAGCGGTGCAACGAGGTGGGAGGGTGGGAGAAGAAGGAGGTTGTTGTTTTGGAGCTGTCATGCAAACGATTCCCACCAGCACCACCACCCAACGGGGGACGACGAAAGACAAAAACGGAAACGAACCATCATAGTAAGCGCGCTGGATTAGAAGTTCTCCCTCATGCTTTCCTACTTCTCCATCAATTCATCGACGTCGGGTCCAGAACAACAAACTCTACATACAAATGTATGTATCCAACCATGCTCCCTCACCCGAATATTCTCCCTCCAAAATCCCCTCCTTCCGTAGTGAGCGTTTTGTATGTGGCTATGTGTGTGCAATGGTACATTTGAGATAATGATACCACTGAAATGAGATGCAGCACGAGGGACACAGAAAGAGAGATAGAGAGAGAAAGAGAGAGAACGAAAGAGAGAGCGAGCGAGAGCGAACAACAGCTGGAGAAAGAGATGAATGTTCAACGAAACACGAAAAAGATGAAGCACCGCAAATCTAAAAGTCACATCGCATCCCACTCCCCAGCCAATCATCCCTGTAATTCATACGCGTGCGAAAAGGCGCAAGGAATCACGTACATACATCCCCACACAGCCAACACATACAACATTACAACTCGGGTTCGGCTTGGCGAGTACCGCGAACCAACCGTAAGCGTCCGCGCGCTAAGGTCCACCTTTTTCTTATTAATAATATTATCAAAATGACTCCACCTTTCTGTCATAATAATAAATTGTTTATGACGAGAGAGGGTAAGCGAGGAGCACATCGAGCGGCACGGGTAGCGAGAGCGGGACAGCACGATTCGCGCCCTGGTGCGAATCCGACCATCCTTCTTCGTGCGCCTCCTTCGCGTGTGTGTTGGTGAGCGCGCGCTAAGGGTGTTCGTTCGGTTGGCTGGTAAATGGGCGCAAGTAATACGCGCTTCGGTAAACACAAATTTATGTTTATGCTTTATGAAAGATAGCTCTGGTTGCGTGCGTGCGAGCAACGAAGAAACAAACATTTTGCCAGCAAATGTGGTGGTGGAGGAAAAAACACACAACGAAATGACAGCATCGACGACGACGACGACGACGACGACGACGGCGGCGGCGGCGACGTCGACGAAAACAAACACTTCGACACACGCGAGCCGCCTAGTGGCGATAAATATCCCGAAATCGGTTCGTGTACGTCTTATGTATTGGGTGCGTATGAAGGTTTCGGTGGTGTTTTGCGCTTGAAAAGAAAAACGTTCGTCAACATGGTAGTTATAGTAACTTTATACAAATAAATCAAACTAACCATCTTCAAAGCAACGCATAAATCGTATTCATCCTAGCGCCAGAATGACTAAAAAATTCGCACAAATTAGACAACTTAAATAGACACCCCACAGGACGTATCTTCGATGCAAACCGTGTTTCGTCTTATGTACAACACCACCGAGCAAAACAAAAAAAAACCTAACACCCTGAGACGTTTCTTCCCCTCCGTCTATCGCGCGCGCTTCTTGTTTGTGTGCGTTCGTCGATTGCATTCATCGTTGCGAAGGGAGGGGATGAAAACCATCGACGAAAGCAGGCCATCAATGCTCGATGCTCGATTATTATGCTCGACTCCGATTCGTCCGGTGGTGGGGGAAATAAGCATGTAGCAGCATATGCAGCATACATACAGCAGCAGGCTACTGGACACGGCACACGTTCGCCTGTGTGCGTACCGTTTCCGTGTCGCTTTCGGGTGGGGGAAAGAGCACGACCGACCGTCGACCGTCTCGCTCACCCTTGGCAAGCGCGCATCTCAGCAAACCGTGTGGTGGTTGCTGGCTGGCTGGCGAGCCGTCGTTTCCAACCCGTGTGCGCCCGACCTACTGCGAGTGGTTTAGTAATGAAAAATCCGCGACAGAGAACGCAGGCGAGAGAGACTCGGAGGATAGATTTCGTTCGTTTTCTCGTCGTCGTCAACGTCGCCGTGTCGCGCCGTCCCGTACTCGTCGTGCGGAGGTGGTTTTGAATTTTTCCGTGCTTGAAGAGTGCACATTTTCCATCGTCGGTTTGACGCGCGCGTGTCCCCGTGTGTGCGAGTGTGTGTGTGCGTTTGTGCGGTTATTAGGCGGATTTCTTTGTTGCTACAAATTGTTGCTTTTATCAGCAGCTTTATTTCCGCGCGTGTGTATTTTGTGACTCAAGCGTGTGCGTGTCGAGCGAACGTGGAACGCATCAATCGTACAGAAGAAAACGGATTACAAAGTTCATAATATATTTGAAAAGAGAAAAAAACATACACACACCCAAGCACGGAAACGGTCGGAAAATAGTGAACAATATTTTCATATTCGTACAAGCTTACCCGTCAATCCGGCCACTTACCGGCTAAACGTAGCGGAAGCGCTTTTCTACCGGAGCATTCTTCGACTTCGAATTCAGTGCAATGAGCTTGGCCTGTGTCGGTCTGTGTCGGTTGCGAGGAAGCAAAGTTTTGTGAATATAGTGGAACGTTTGACGAAGTTCGCAGTGTTCGGTGCTGGTCGTGTTAGCTGTTGCCGGCAGTGGAACAAAAGAGCAAATCATTCGCAAAGAGGGAAGCTTCCAGCGGCGAGCTGGTGCAGTGGGTGCAGTGGGTGGTGGTGCGCCGAGTACATCCGATTATTTCCACATGCACGCACGTGGCAGGTGTGTAGTGAAGACACGGTGTGAGTGAAGAAGAAAAAGAAGAAAAAAAACCAAAACAAAAAGCCCGCACACGATCGGTGTTGGAATTGGCCGGAAGCGGCACAAGCAAGCCATGATTCAAGTCGACCCGGTTGGATATCCGTCAAATGTGAAAGATGAGTCCACCAGCGCAGATGAAGGTGAATGTTCAAATGCTACTTCGCAAGATTCGCATCCACTACACCCGGTGGCCCTTAAATGCCGACGGCAAACGGTCACACGACCCGCTTGCTTATCCAGCACCGTTGCGGATGTGCGGACAGCGGCAATCAATTATATTTCTAACATAACATTTACTCACCACGGCACACTCACAAAACAGACCGTTCCGATGCGTTCCGTGGTGGCCGAAAGGGTGTAAACAACAACCCCGTACGAATGTACAGCGGGAATGGGGCTGGTTGGGGGTGGCACCGCGGTCGGGGAAGTAGGTTTGGTTTGGAAAATAAATAAATTTTCCCATACGCCGCAACCACCCCCCCCCCCCCCCCCGACAGCTTCCGTTTATTCCCGTCTTCCGAGAGCGCGTGATGTGTGTGGTTTCGTTTTTTTTATTTTTGCAATAACGCACATTTTAGCGTATCCCTTGGCAACGCGCAACGGGCGAAAATGTGGAAAATCGATCGCAGTAGATGGACGCGTGTGTATTTTGCATGCGATAGTGGAGAGATGGAGATGGGCAGGTGGAGGCGGAATGGGCAGCAGTAGTACCATTTCTCACCGCAATTCACCGCCACATCGGGGGAATGGTTTCTATCTAATCGATTTATTTTATTTTTAATCGATTCCGGCAAACGGAACTGGAACTGGGTGCGATACGTTTCCCCCCATCATCCACCCGATGCCCGCGGTGGCCTCAAATCATTCGGGCATTTTCCCGTGTCACGGGCTTGTCGGGCAATGTTTTTCGATTTATTAATCGAATAGCAAGCGAACCAGCTCCGGTTTGCCGCGGCTAATAATGTAATTAATAAACTGATTTTATGTTTCCCTGCTCTGGCCTCTCGACGGGCTAGTAGACACAGACACACACATTCACACACACACGAAACAAACGGGGTGCAACATGTGAAAACCAACGGGTGACGATCAAAAAGCGATCAGCTCGACACTTTTCATTCGCCGCCGTTTTTGCACACCGCTGCCCGGCCCGGATAAATTATGCCTAGATAAAGGATTGATTTAGATAACACGTAATTGATGCATGCAATTTTATTTCTACCCGCGTGGACGATGCGTCCACGTCCGCCTTTGGGCTAGCACAAATGCGGTAGCACAAATGTGGTAGAGTGGCGTGATGATAAATACCCATGTACCGGATTCGGTGATTATCGGTGGGCGATAAAAACAGAAAAGACAAACCCAACTAAATCGGTAGTTTAAATCGTTACACTATCTGCAAAACCACTGGCCATATCAATTTCACGCACTTTTTTAAGTGTTATTTGAATACACATTTCCGATAAGAAGAATGGTTCAGATACTGCAACAGAAAACACAAGCATAATAAGCTTTTGTAAACTAAACCAGGCGCTTAACCCTTAAAGTCCGATTTAATCGAACCCGTCAGAGCGAATTATTGATGCCTTTTCTCGGCTGCTTTGTGTGTGTCGTCAAGCGTGTTGCTACGAAGACCCCGTCTCCGACTTACATTTCGCGCACCTCAGTAGTATTAGTAGATCATGATTATGGATGATTCGATGTACAAAAGGGGTAGTGTGTGTGTGTGTGCCCGTGGCTGTGTGGCTATGTGTGTGCACTAGATGGAAGAAGCCCCGCGACGTCGATGGGCGGAGTTACGACCGCGTTATGATTGCTTGATGTCGTTGTAATCTTCGTCGCTTGGTGGGGTGGTTATGCAGCGTTTTTCCTAGTGTTTTTTTTCCCTTCGATATGAAAAGGGTGTGCATTCGTCCAATCCGGACCGAATGGATTAGCTACATTATCGTAGCCGAATCGAACACAAAAACACACATACACGCTCATAAATGTAAGTGTAAATTGTGTAGGACATAAATGTAACCTAAAATCGGGCTGCCGCTTCGGTACCGCGGAGGTTTGTAGTTTTGATTAACGAAGATCGGTTTGCTGCTCGCTTGTTTTTTTTTTGGCGCGTGATGAATTAACACAAAATGCACTTTTGGTACGCTGCCAAAGATGTTTCTGTGTTCGATCGAAGCGAATTCGATCGGGTTGCATTAGCTGCGCCATCGAAATGACACTGTAATGTAGGGTTGGGAGACAGAGCGAGCGAGAGAGAGAGAGAAAGAGAGAGAGAGAGAGAGAGAGAGAAAGAAAGCGACCGAAGATCGGGTTTGCACATTGTATCATAAAATTGGCTCGATCAATTTTTGAAAAGCGTTTAATTTCACGCGCGCACATTCGCCCGCTTCTTTCTCCGCAAGGTCATTTATAAGTCACATTGCAGCATACACGAGACGAAACTAGGTGTCATGGCTTGCTAGGAAATGTGTGCGTGCGGTAGACTTTAGAACAACTTTAAGCAAACGCTATCTGTCATTAAAGGGCAAACATAGCCAGGCCCTTCGTTTGGCTAAAACGGTTGAACAGCGCGGTTCGGGTGTACATTCCTCAACGGTCCTGACATACCTGACATAGTGTGGTGGGACGGGGCGAGACAGTGCTTTTTCCGGCTTGTTTTGATATCGTCATTAATGAGGCTTCCGTGGTGTGGGAAGGGATGACGGAGGGATTACATTTCTACGATAAACTTTAATGAAAGCGTCCCCTGGGCAGGACCTTTCGCTGGCAAAGCGCTGGCAATCATCCCGTGCAGCGAGCGGCAAACCCGAAACGACCGTCATTAAGTGAGATAATGGACGAAACGCGTGAAATGGTCGAAGAATTTCCAAACCCCGTTCGAACCCACCCGATGCCCGATGCGAACGATGGAAAGGCTAGGAAAGGCTTCTGGAAGTGATTAAAAATTAAGATACACACGCGGGTGGAAGGGGGTGGAGAGGAAGGGGTTTAAAAAACAAACCCAAAAACGGAAGCGCAGTTTAAGACCGTTCGTGGCGGAAAATGAGCAAATGCACGGGGCTTTCACTTTTCCGGGCTAAATCTGATTTCGGTTGGTAAGAACGTTGGTAAGAACGAAACGCGTGTAAAATACGATTGACCATCGTCCGCATCATCCGCCACCGAAAAGGCACACACAAAAAAGCGGAGTAATCTCACAATAAAATGGTAATCTAGACCGTAAACTGGTCAGGGATGAAGATAACACTTTTTATTGCCATTATTATCCAGTTAAGCTGCGCATCGCAAGTTCGCATATTTGTTTGGTTGTTGTTGTTGTTTTTGTGTTGTAATCTATTCCTTTCGGTGTTCCGTTGACATTCGCGTGCGAATCGTTCGATCGACGGATGGATGGATGGATGGATGGATGATGATGTCCAGCGCGCTCCATTACGACCATTAACGGAACGTGAGCGTATTTACCATTAATAAATTTTGAACCGTCGGTTTCACCGTCGCTCTCATCCGAGGAGTTGACCGATTTAGTCTACCTTCGGGAACAGGTTCGGGAACGTGTTCCGATTGATGACGTGTATAAATTACCCTTTTGGCAGCGTTCCTCCCTTCGTCCCATTTCGGTTGGAGTTTTTCCCAACCCAACACCTTTCCCAAATGGAAGAGAGAAATTTTTCATCGCAACCAGAGGGTTGGGGATGTTTTCTTCCTGGACGAACCACTCAAACCGATATCCCGGTTTAGGTTTAATCCGTCTTCGGCGGAAGAGCAAAACATGCCAATGCGTCAAGCGTTTCGCAAGCGGCGAAAAACACCATCCAATCATCGGCTTGTGCGAGTGTGTTGTCTATGAAAATGGGCATTGGGAGTTTGCCCCGGAGTTTGCCGTTGTGGCGGATCGGATATGGATAAATCGGACACTTCACGCAAAAAAGACAGATAGAGCGAGAAAGAGCGAGAGAGCGAGTGACAAAGAGTGGAAGGATGAAGGATCGGAAACTGGAAACCTGGTAATTGTAGTCAGTGATTTCGTTTTGCCCTCACATTCCACTTCCATTCTCCTCTCGCACACACACACACACGAACATCGGTGCGTCGGTGAACTCGTTTTGTTTCGCACCGATAAGGAGTCAGGCCGGCCGACTACCACCACCACGAAATGGGAGAAAGAACGCGAACGAAGCGATACGACAAGCGACAAGGTGGCGTTGAAGAAGAAAACTCAGCGCGCAAAAAATACAACAACGGCAAAAACGACTCACAACTCAACATCAAATGGTCAAAACCAAACGCGTGTTGTGACAAAAATAAAATGGAAACAAATGGTAGAACTTTCGTTCGGGACGGAAATATTGATTGATTCCGGGGCACAAAATATGCGAAACCAGTTCATAAAAGTGATTGCCGTCAAAGTGATGGGGAGGGGGAGGGGGAGGGGGAGAGGGTCGGTGGACTTGTAGTTGTTTTTTCTTTCCTCTTTCAAACTCGCGATCTCAGCCTGTCATGTTGTCGTCATCGTCGTCAGTCGGTGCGTGCTCGCTTGCCTCCTTCGATCGATCGATCGATCGATGGAAACCACCATTTTGTTTCGCTTCCAATTAATAACTCGTTTCTTTGGACGCGATTTTCGGGCCCGGACGCCATCATGGCAGTCGCTGGTGCCGTGGCCGCACTTTGGGATGCAAACCAAAAAACCCGTGGCCAAGAAACGTTGCCAGTGCAGCCGCAAACGGAACACGACGTTACCATTGTCGTAAAATAACAATAAATTACGACAAACAACTAGCAACAACGGTCCGAAAAGAAGCTTTTTTTCGGGGGGGGTGGGGGGGGGGGGGGGGGGGGGGGCATTTCAGATCCGAAATCCGAGCGAAAAAAAATGTGATCAAATATCTCGTGCTGTTCGTCAAACCGTAAACCGAGCTGAAGGCTCGCTGGCATCTTTTGTCACACAAGGGGAGGGGGGGGGGGGGGGGGGGGGAAGCGTTGGTTGATTTAATAATTAAAGTTAAACGAGCCGAATTATAATCAAGCCTGGTGTGACCTGGTGTGGTTGGTGGCCGTGATATTTGCCAAATTTGACTTTAATTTTTGCGATCGCCCCTAGGATGAGGTGCATTATAATTTCGAACCGCTTCGGTTTCAGTGTGTGTTTGCTTTCCGTCTTTTACTCCATCCGTTGGAGGGTAAATAAATGCAAATATTAATAGCTTCGTGGGCTCATCGTTGGTTCAACGATGATGATGAAGGTTAATACGGCTGTCAAATTGTGGCAACGGGCAAATGAGAGCGCGGAATTGGTAATGTAATTCGTTGAGAACGAATGAAAAACACCACCTCCAAACACCCGAACACCTCACTTATCGTTCGTGTATGTGTGTGTTTTTTTGTTGTTGTTGCTCCGCACTCATTAATTTTCCCCGCCAACAACAATCGACCCCGAGATAGGGGTATCGGTGGACGTGACCGAAGTGCACATACATTCGATTGATAAAAAGGAAATGATTCTCATTCCGTCCACGGAAAGATGCGGAAGTTTTGCACATTTGATAAGAAGAGATTGAACTGGGGGAAAAAAGCGAAGCCAACCAGATGCACACCAGTCCCTTTTATTTACTCAAACATAGCATCTCAAGTCGGAAGATCGGACTCGGAGTTCGAGTGCATCACGGCCGATGTAGGCAATAAAATAAAAATCACCAATAACACGCATACACAGGAATTGACCACATCACATCGGCACATCGACTCGTTCTGTTTTCCAGTCCGAAGGGGCAGCAGATTGCAGGCAGTAAGAAGGGAAGAAGGGAAGAAGGGAAGAAGGGAAAATCAATTTACAACGCCCGTCTTCTGATGCTCACGGCAGAAAAAGGGATTTAGCGACCGACCTTTCGACCATTTCCCGTGGATGAAAGGGATGGTGGGGGGGGGGGGTGTAAGGGGGAGAGGAAGGGGGACTGGACCCCACACCAACTGAGCTGTCTCGTTCGTGCTGGCAACGAACGAACTTATTGCATTCAATTTTCACCGGCCACATACACTTTTCCTTAGCCGGACGTTTTTTATCGTTCGATTGTCAAACGGTTTTGGTTCGGTTTTTTTTTTCTTTCCGCTCTTTCCGTATTATGAAATGTGGATGAAATGGTGGGTCTTCGTCGCCCTTATCGCTCGACCGTCTGTGGAGGGAAGAAAATAAATTAACACCTTTCCCTTTCGCCTCCTGCCCTGGTGGGTGTGGGAGCGTAAGATGGGTGTCGTCCCTCCCATCGATCGGGTTTGACTGAAAGTGAATAGAAAAAGGTGAATCGCTGTCGCTCGTTCGTTGTCATGTCGATCAAATCGGACCGCTGTAAACAGGCCGAAAAGATGTCACCGCGGTCACCACGGTGGACACGGAGCGGGTTTAATCAGCGTCCGCGAGTACCCGGACCGGACATCAAGGATACCGCACAATCGCAGGGAGTCACTTCGGGCAGAGAGATAATGAGTCATGAGTCGCGGACAAAACTGCCATACATACATGCATGCGAACGAGCATGCATTTGCATGGCTGCATGGATGCGCGCCCGGATCGTCGTGATCGTCGATCCGCAATCCGGTCAATAAATAACGGGCTCGGCATCGTCGTTCGGCGCAAAGTGCGTACCAAAAGGGAGCGGGGGGATGAGGGTGGGAGCCGGTGAAGCGGACGGACGAACGGACATCGGGAACATAAATCCAAGATGAGTTAAATTTATAATAAATATTATATATAAATTTAATGCTCGACAGCGACCCCCGCCCTATCGCGACACACAACGCGTCGGAAGAACAACAACGAATCGAATCGAACGCTGTGAGAGAGCTTTTAGTTCGACGGCTGTGTGTTGTGTGTGTGTGTCGTTTGTTTTGCTGTTTTATGTATTTATTTGGTTTTCGTTTTCGTAACTCCCCTCCCTCTCGCAAATCGCCACGATCGCCACAGTTTGCGGGATGTTCTTGGCCGTTCCTTTGGTCCCGGGTGTTTAATTCTCGCCTGCCTTTTATGCCTAATAAACGAAACCTAAATGGTGCGAGAAATCGTTCGCCCGGGCTTTCCCCGTGTCTGCTGTGCCCGGGTGTTCGTCGCCACGACGAACGACAACGTCTCATCGCCGGCTTCAGGCTTCAGTACCATCAGTTTCGCTTCATAAGCGCGGGGATGCTGCGTCGGTGCTGGTGCGCCTGGTGGTGCCTGCAAAAGGATCGCTTTTCGATCGCGGCCTACCTGCCGTTTTGCTGCACTGCATTTGTGGCTGCACTCACACACATCTTGAGGGGCTTGATCTCGCGACATGATCGCATGAGGATCGAACAGACAGAACGCCCGGTGCGTGTGACAGACCCCACGGGCCAGACCGGGCTGGCCCCCCTTGGGACAAGCCGATCGTGTCGGTTTTTATTTTATTTATTTTTTTTTGTTGTTGTTTCGGTTTATACCTCACCGATTGGCCATTTTCTCTGGATCGGGTTTTATGCAATCGTTATTAAAATATGGCGAGCGCTCGATCGGCGAACGGAAAAACGTTCTCCAACGGGGGCAGCTCCGTTCGCACACGCTCGTTTCGATGAAGGATTTGATCCGTAGGAGTCCTTCAAGAACGCACAAAACGTGTCGATAGCTTTTAGTGTCGAGAGCTGAGCTTTTTTTTTCCCTCCCTTTTTTGTTTGGGCTTTTTTTTTTTCGTTCGTTTCGTTTCGTTTCGTTTCGTTTGCTGTGGCGTAGCTCACCCAACCCAACCCAACCCAACCCGGCTACGTAAATGCGGCAACAAAATGGGAATGTGATCTCATTAAAGACTGCTTCGCTCAATTTATTGACGGGTGTTTCGTACGGGATTCGATCGTGAATTAAACCGCCACCCTTTTGCACACAGCGACGCACTCTATATGGATTAAATTTTTGAGGTTAAAGCGATCAATGCGATCGTTGTTTATTACGGTCGATCGATCAACGGCACGGAAAAGGTGTACGAGTGTGTGTGTGCTTGCCTCCTTCGCTTGCTTATCAGGCCTCCGGGTTGGGGTTGGCAGGGGAGCGAGGAAGCTTCTCCGCTTCACCGCCGAGCTGGGAAGGCACTGGCCAAGGTGCATTGGGTGTAATGCACGTCCATATCGGGCCGCATAAACATGCCAAAGGTGTAATGCGAAAAGGGGCAATTTTTATCACCAACCAACCCGTTCCCGTCTCCCCACTTCCCACCACCAAAAAAAAAAAACAACCCTTCACTGTGGCGGGGACGGTTCACCCCAACCGAGCGGAATGCAAAATACGATCGTGTGGCGAATAAAACAAGTTCTGCCGCCGGGACCACCAGGAGGAGGAGGAGGGGAAGAGAGGGAACTGGGGCCAAGGGGAACGCTGTGTTGTAGTGAGCATAATTTGCAAACGTACCGTGGGAGGGGGAAGAGGGTGTAGAGGAGCGGGAGCGAAAGATGCCGGGAGCATCGATCCGAGCAGCTCGTTTGATCGAAGACCCCAAAAAAGGGCTTTATTTAAATTTCGATTTTGGGCCCTTGCGCGAAAACGTGTTGTCCATAATTTTTAAACCCACCCCACAAACGAGGCACTGATTTTTACAATCCACTTTTCTCTCTCTCTCTCTCTCTCGTTGGCACGCACACAGATATGAAGGAGAATGGTTGTACAGATAACGAGAACACAATCGCAAAACCGTCGGTGCAATTGTTAGCGAAGATGTCGGAGGAATTTGCCGAAAAGGCGGCAGCGGCGGCTCAGCGGCTAACCGATCAGCATCATCATCATCATCATCATCATCTCCATCATCATCCACATTATCAGTCGGCGGCGGCGACAGGTCGCCATCAGCAGCAGCAGCAGCAGCAGCAAGATCGACCCGATGGCATCTCGCATAACGAGGATAATTTAAGTGAGGATGAAAACAATGACGATGAGGAGATGAGGGCCGATGGTCGCACGAGTTCGCCGGCCGTCGGCTCTCGAAACGATCGTGCAGCGAGCGAGCATGACGGTGAGGAGCAGCTGGGCGCCGATGCTGGTGCCAACGACAAGAAAGCCGATTGTGACCGCAGCAGTCCCCATTCGCGGCTCAGTGTGAGCGAAGAGCTTGGGCGGGAGGAGGTCGAACCGTCGAACATGGCGGCGGCCGCCGCCGCCGCAGCCGCCCTCGGTGGTCCAGCGGCGGCCGCCACAGCCGCCCTGGCAGCGGCAGCAGCCGCAGCCGCCGCAGCAACCTCGAAAAACGGCCCCACCGGTGGAACACTCTCCCCGGTGGACTTTAATCCAGCCGCCGCTGCGGCCGCCGCCAGCGCCTTCGGTTTCCCACCGGCGGCACCCGCCGCCGCCGCCGCCCCCGGTATGTCGATACAGGCGTTCCAGAATGCGATCGCTCAGTTCACGGCGAACGCACTGGCCAACAACGTGGACAACGAGACGGTGGTGAAGAATCTGGCCATCCTCCAGTCGGCCCTGTTCACGCTCCAACAGCAGCAGTTCCTGCAGTTTCAGCTCATCCAGCACCTCCAGTCGCAGCTGGTGAAGAAACACACGGAAAAGGAAGACGCTGGGGTGGCCATGGGGACGGCTCCAACCCCCTCCCTACTCCCTGGCGGAGCGGGTGTGCTGGCGGGATTGGCCGGTTTGCCCGGTGTCGGCGGACTCGGCGCTGCCGGGGTGGATAGTGCAACGATCGGTTTCCTCAACAACAACAACAACAATCACAACCAACACAATCACAACAAGGGCAGCTCCTCGTCCGGTCACCCGGTCCACCCGCTGCACACCACCACCAACAATGGCAGCACTCAGCGGCACCATCATCATCATCATCATCACCATAATCACCAGCAGCAGCAGCAGCAGCAGCAGCAGCAAAGTGTGAAGAACGAGCCGCAGGATTTGCGGAAATCGTCGCACGGTTCCGTCGAATCGCACGGTGATGCCGACGAGGAGGAGGAAGTGGAGGAGGAGGGCATCGAGGACGCGTTCAGCAAGAGCTACCAGATGGCGAACATGATGGCGGTGGCGGCGGCCGCCGCCAAGACGCATGTCCCACCGCACGTCAGCGAACTGCTGCGACCCTCGATCCATCCCATTCCGGAAGAGGAGCTAAGGTAGGTAGTCAGAGGGTACACCATTTGTCCGTTTTTTTCGTTTCTTTTCTTCCCTTTTTCCTCTCGCCCATGGCCCATTCGGACGGGCACGGGGAACCTGCGCTTCGATTGCCGTACGTTACCGTTGTCGTTTTTTTTTTTAACGTTTGACAGAAAACCAAAACCGGCGGAATCGTCACCGGTGCTGTTCGGTTCCGTACCGGAAAAGCGAACACCGAGCGCCGATCTTCAACCCCCTGGTGGTCAATCACGAGACTCGGGATCCTCCGCAACAACGGCCCAGTCTCAGGCGGCTCAGGCATCCCAACCGGGCGGCACCACCGGTGGACGATCGGAGAAGGATGAAATTCTTCCCTACCAACACCACCATCCGCACCATCTGGCGCATCAGGACTCGCACGCCGGGTCGGGAAGTTTTTCCTCCCTAGCGGCCAACATCATCACCGATCACGCACCGTCGATGCTGGGCGAGCCCAACTCGCTGGCGATGCTGGAAAAAAAGGCACAGGAAGTGCTGAACTCCGCCTCGCAGGGTATCCTCTCGAACAATCTGCTCGATGAGCTGGCGTTCGCGAACGACAAATCGTCCCCGAATGGGCGCAACGATGCCGCCCTCTTCAAGCACCGGTGCCGGTACTGTGGCAAGATCTTTGGCTCCGATTCGTCGCTCCAGATTCACATCCGCTCGCACACGGGCGAGCGGCCGTACAAGTGTAACGTTTGCGGTAGCCGCTTCACGACCAAGGGCAACCTGAAGGTACACTTCCAGCGCCACTCGGACAAGTACCCGCACATCCCGATGAATCCGAACCCGGTGCCGGAACACCTCGACAAGTACTTCCCACCGCTCATTCCCCAGGAGGCGCTGAAGGAGCAGCAGCAACAGCAGCAGCAGCAGCAGCAGCAGCAGCAACAGCAGCAGCAACAACCTGGTCAATCACCTTCCCAGCCTTCCTCCTCGATGCCTCCCGGCAGTGGTCCGAACGGCTCGGTGGGAGGTGGCGCGGGTCCCTTCTCTGGGGTGGGCGTCGATGGCCGCGCACCCCCCGCCGGCTTTCCGTCGCGTAGCTTCTTTCCCGACTTTTACATCCCCCGGCCACCGCACGCCCAGCTGCAGGATCTGTTCGGAGCGGCGGCGGCGGCGGCGGCAGCGGCAGCCGCTTCGGCAGCGGCCAACGATGCGGCCGGCCGCAATCCGGTGGATTTATCTCAGATGAAGAAACCGGTCGATCCGTTGCCGGCAGCTCCGACCCGAGATGCAACACCCGAAGCGCTACGTTCGATGCATTCGCCCGAGCTGTCGAACGATGCGCCACCGACAACGGGGCCGAAGATCAAGCAGGAACCGATGGACGAATCGTTGGATCTGTCCGATAAGTCAACCAAAGTGGTGGGCGGCACGACCCGCTCCACTAGCACCCCGATCGCACACCACCGATCGGACCTGGACGGGGGTGAATCGAAGGACGGCTCGTTGAAGGATGGCTCGGACCAACCGCACCACCAGCTGATGGATCATTCGGAGCAGCTGAAGGACAGCAGTGACAATGGTGGCATGATGGGCGGTGCACTGAACAGTTCCTCCACGAGCGAGAAGGAGTTCCCGCTGAAGCTGAAGAACAGCTCGATCGAAAATTTGGCCACCGTCCCGTCGGTGTCGCCACCGTCGAGCTCGTCGTCCGGTTCGCTCTACCAGGACACGGTGCTCGATCCTTCCTTCTACGCGGCCCATCTACCCCGGCCGGACAGCAACGACAGCTCGTGGGAGAACTTTATCGAAATCTCGTCCGAAACGTCCAAGCTGCAGGAGCTGGTGGACAACATCGAGAACAAAACGTCCGAACCGAACCAGTGTCTCGTGTGCAAGAAGGTCCTGTCGTGTCGAAGCGCCCTCCAGATGCACTACCGCGTGCATACGGGCGAGCGGCCGTTCCGCTGCAAGATCTGTGGCCGATCGTTCACCACGAAGGGCAACCTGAAGACGCACATGAGCGTACACCGGATAAAGCCACCGATGCGAACGCTTCACCAGTGTCCCGTGTGTCACCAGAAGTTCTCGAACATCTTCGTGCTGCAGCAGCACATCCGGCTGCATACGGGCGAGATGACGGACCTAACGCCGGACCAGATCAAAGCGGCCGAGATCAAGGACTACGAGGGTGGTGGTGCGGCGGTTCCACCGCCACCCCATCCCGAGGCGCTACGGCTCAACCCGTTCGGGATGCGACTCGCCAGTGAGTTCCACCAGCAGCAGCAACACCTCGTCCAGCAGCAGCAAATGCAGCAACAGCAGCAACAGCAGCAACAGCAGCAAAACAAACGATCGCTGGAACACTCGGATTCGGAGGAAAACGACAACGAGAACGGGCCGCGTCCGTCGTCCGTCGAACGGGGCGTGCCGGCGGCACCGATCGGCAAGATGCCCAAGGTGCCGATCCACGAAAAGTTGAAGGTTAAAACGGGGCTCACCTCACCCGCGATCGACAGCCAGGTGGAGGATCTGCGCACGATGAACCTGCAGCGGTTGTCGATGCGTTCGTTGCCACCGGCGGACGATTCATTCTCGCGGGATTCCTCCTCCGCCAGCCCGACCACGGCCATGTCCGATGCGAAGCGGCTCCGCTCGTCCAGCCCTTCCGCCGCGTCACCCTCGGGCGGACGCCGTGGTTCACCCATGTCCACCACCCCACCGACGGTGGGTGGTGCCGAGCAGGCGAGTGCCGCTGGTCGAGCTGCGGCGGCCGCTGCAGCCGCCGTCGCATTCCCCTACGGTCCACCCTTTCTCGGTATGCCCCAGTTCCCGCCCTTCATCAACGCTCGACCACCCTTCCTCGGAAACGTGCCGATCGTACCGCCCGGCTCCAGCATGCCACCGTTCGGATTGTTCGGTAAGTCATCCAACAAAAAAAAGCCACCAAAATCCTAGCCAAGCTTCCCCGGTCCCCCTTTCACACACACACACACACACACACACACATACACATCGAGTTGTCCCTCGGTTTTACCTATCTTTTCCCTTCCCCAAAGCCTCTCATTCTTTCGCCTTGATGATGCCATCGCTACCGAAACTTAATTTTGCGCCTTGCGACCATCGTGCCTTTCCCGTGCATCTTTTACGCTTCTCATTCGATCGACTCACCCAACTCACTCGCTTCCCATTCCGGTTCAATCCCCCCCCCCCCCCCCCCCCTCCCACCCCCACCAAAACCGTTAACCATATCGTTTCAGAACATTCAGATTTCTTATTACAGAAAATTTGATTAATTGTAGGCGTTCGTGGAAACACAACAACTTGTAATATTTGCTTTAAAACTTTCGCCTGTAATTCCGCACTCGAAATTCATTACCGAAGCCATACGAAGGAGCGCCCATTCAAATGTACAATCTGCGATCGAGGATTCTCTACCAAGGTAAAGGAACGAAACAAAAACAAAACCAAAAAAAAAAACAAACAAGTAAAAAATCAACAACAACTCTCTTCCGCCCGTTCCCCCACCCCCTCCCCCCCACAGTCCATTTCTTCGTATCTTTCTATCCACTGTGTGCGTGTTTCTTTTGTTTCTCGTCGTTGTTGTTTCGTTTTTCTGCTCACGAGTAGAAGACCATCTGTGGACATATTTCTCTAAGTCTAGCTGTCCCGTCCCCGTAAGATCTTTCCTAGCACTATGTTGTTTTTTGTTTTCTTCTTTTAATATTTCTCACCCACCCACCTCTCACTTGTATTTATCGTTAAAATATTGCTTTGTCCACCATGGAATCCCTTTCGGTTTCGTTTACATTGATCGGTACTTACTGTGAACAATGTGTACAAACCAAAACGTGTCTTGTTTCGTTATGCATATTTTTGCAATAATGCTATCTTTCCCTCACGTTCCTTTGTGGAGGCTTCAAACAACCTTCCTCTCCACTAGTTCCTTGGTGTTTTCCCAGTAGTGTGTAATTAGAACGTCCTCTCTTCCTCTCTGTGTTTGATTGAGTGTATTTTTTGTATGGCTACGAACTCGGAATTGTTAAGAAATTGAAACACATTCGATGAACGATGAACGCGATGGCGGTAGCGTTCTACGATTCTACCGGAAAAAAAGGCAATTAGTAATCGCATACACATCGGAGCTTGAAAACCCGGAACGCGTCCCGAACGCGCAATTCTTTTGCGAAAGGTTTTGTCGCAAATATGCCGCTTTCTTTTCACCGCCTCGCGCACGCACAGCATGAGCATCTAGGAGCTAGGAGAATCGAAAAAAAAAACCATGTAAACCCACACGTGAACGTACCGTTCCGTTTTCCTGTGGCATTCACTTCTGACAAGCTTGGCACAAATGTCAACATGACGATGTTGACAATTATGAGAGCCACCAACAATGGGGTTTCGGGTTTTGAGAAGGATCATCTGCGAGGAGGGATCATCATGCGTACGATGATCGTTTCGAAAACAAAGCCGGTTGCGGTTCGCTTCACTGGACCGACGGGTCGACAGGGTTTGAATGGAGAAAGCACGAGACGCGCGCGCACACGGATCGTTTCAGTAGAATGCGTGCTGAACAAACAGCAAATAAAAGCTGGAGCGTGAAATGATATTTTTACAGCAGAATGGAGAGAAAAAAAGAAAAACCCCAGGGCTTTGTCAACTGCTGCACGCCGCCGCATCTTACGCGCAATTATACACTTCAGTGAGAAAAACATTAGAGAAGAACAGCACAACACAAAAAACGCAACCGAACAATACCGGATCGAGGATTAAAATAGGCGATTAAATGTCGCTTGGAATCGAATCCGAATCCGTCGGTCGAAGGAGCTGAACGGAGAAGAGGAGAAGCCTCCTTAAAAATAGCAAAACCATTCCCATGTTCGCGTTTGATGCGCGGAGCACAAACCGATCGGCCGATCGATCGATCGAATCGAATGCCGGTGTGACATTTCACTGTGAAAATGTGTAGAATTTTTAAAAGTGCTTCCCAAAAGGACACAAAAACGCATCAACTAAACTTTCCCCTTCCGTCCTCCTCTCCTCTACGCCGGTTTGAGCCAGCACGTTCATAAAGAACGATCGCGAATGCACCATCACCACTCGCTCGCTTGATTTACGGTGACATTTTAGTATGGGCGCGAGCAGAAGAATCCTGCAGCTAATTGCAATCGCTTTCTATTGCGGGTTGGACCAGCCGTTGTTCACGTTTTTATTTGCATAGTTTTGCATCATGCAAAGATCACCGGCATCGGCAGCGGCATCGGCGTCGGTATCGGTTGGCGCAAAATTTTGATCACCGGAGAGCCGCCTCTAGGGCTATAATTAAGCCTCAACCAGGCAGCATCTACGTGCGTGCGTTTTGTTTCTTTTCCTTTCTTTTTTGCATTTCCGCAATGACGGTAACGGCAACGATCTTCTGCATGAAGCGCTAAATAGTTTCGATATCGATACGGCTGTGTCGACCGTCGATGGATTTGTCTTATGCGAGCGCGATTGGATGCATTGCATTGTTGGTTTTGGGTTTTGTGAGAGATTGTCGTTTTCCTCGTGAATCGTGCCTCGTCTGCGTGTGCTTGTGCTTCCTTTTTCCTCATGCGTTTATTTAATTCTATTTTCGCTCCTTACCATAATCGTGTGCATGCGCTAGAGTGTGTGTTTGTTTCTTTTTTGTTGCATTTTTTTCCTCTCTCGTTTTGCGTTCAGTGTTATGTAGAAGCTTGTTATTTTGATACACTCGTGTCTCGTGTTTCCCTTCTGCGGCGGGTATCGGAACGCACATAACAGGGGCCTTTTTTCTGTGTGTGTGTGTGTGTTTTTTTTGTTGCTCCCCATCTTGCTGTACTGCCTATCCGATTGCGTGCTACACTTTGTGACTTCTGCGTCCCAAAGAAACCGCGAGAAAGTAAGGGTATAGTGAAACAAAAACCAACCACACAGTGCCTTTGCTACCGAACTCTCGGGAGTATTCGATGCGTTCGATCTGTCGGTAATAAATTAGTGAAATGTTTCGACCCCCCCCCCCACACCACCCCTTCCGTGTGAATTCCTTGAGGTACTGATCTGAGAGAGAGAGTGAAAGAGAGAGAGCGAAATGCAACTAAAATTGAACAAATTCAGCATTGCTTGGAATGAAGAGGAACGGTGAGAAAACTACTCGACAGCTTCAGGATCGGGAAATTGGATTAGTGTTTTTTGTTGTTGTTTTTTTTCCCTCCCTAATATAACTCACTCAGCAGTAGGCCTTGAGCAAAGTTTAAAGTTGACCGTATGTAATCGATGTATTTTTGTTCTTATGCTGCACGTTTGTGTGTTTATGTTTTGTACGTTTGCGCGTCTGCGTTTGATAACATTCTACTTGCTTTCCATCCCTTACTCTATATCGTTCCCTATTCCCCCGTTACTTCCCATCCTATTCCCCGACTTGCTCAGCTCTTGCTCAGAAACAAAACTGCAGTAGTTGCAAGCGCAGCGAAGAAGAACCACTCGAAATAATCTGTTGCAAATGTGTTTTCCCCTTTTTCTCCCCCTTTCTCTTCTCGCCGCCGCTTTTCAACAGGGAAATATGAAGCAGCACATGCTCACTCACAAAATCCGTGATATGTTCGGCAGCTCGGGTGGCAATTCCGGGGATGAGTCACGCACTCAAACACCACCGCAAGATAACCATTCGCAGTCGTCCAATGGGTCGGAATCGCACCATCAGCAGCAGCAGCAGCAGCCGCATCAGCAGCAGGATGGCGGTGCTCAAGATTTTTCCCCTTCCGGTGGTGGTGGCGGTGGTCAGCACTATGGCAACCGTGAGCGATCCAAGTCGGCGGGTAGCTACGATGAGGGATCCGCTGCCATCAAGCACGAGAAACCGTCGGAAGCGACCGTACCGGATGAGAATAGGTCGAGCAGCCTGCAGTCGAGTGCATCGGATCGGGGCAGCTCGCCGACCCCACTGATGGCCGGAAGTGCGGCCGCCGTTGCAGCGGCTGCAGCTGCCGCCGCCGCCGCCGCTGCCGCAGCCGCCGCCTCGAACAACAACTACAGCGAGTACGGCATGGGCAAGGAGGTGGTCGATCTGAAGAACTGGTGCCAGAAGCTGAAGGAAATGCCAGAGAACATTGCCGCGAGTTGATAAGCTTCGCCCCCACGATTTTTGGCACGGTGTAACGTTTCGAGCAGACGCACGGCTTGACAACACAATCGAATTTCACTACCAAAGCTGAAAGCAGACACCCCGCGAAACGAGCTGGCAGGCAGTTGCTGTTGGAAGAGTTGGGGAGAGGGGGGACAAGTTTGGAGGTGGCAAAAAAACTAATCAAAAAAACAAAAAAAAAAAACAACCGATGGGGAGGACTGTTTGAGAAGAGTCGGTGTGTTACATATCAAGAACTCCTTTCCCGTTTTCGTTCACCATTCACCTTGACGCAACCGCAACGAGAAATTGGTCAGAATTTTTTTTTTTCCCTCACCCGTGTTTTTGTACATAGACAGCATATAGAACCGGAAAATGTTTCGACGTGCACGACGAAAAAGCGACCGACCGGTGGGAGTGGAGTGCTTCGAGTGGCAAAAAGTAAGACAATGTTATTCAAGTGAGTAAAAAAAAAACAAACAAACAAGTGTTAGATAAAGCTACAAAAAATTGCAAAAAAACGATGAACAAAAAACCGAGCAAAAAAACACGAAGCAAAACTTATACAAAACCCAAAACTAAATCGCTGTATGTGAGTGTGTGTGTCAGTGTGTAAGTGTATGTAAATGTACAATGTATCGTAGAAATTGACGAAAACAAAAAAAAACACACACAACAAGTAGTTCAAACGCTAAGCACAGCACACACACACACGCGCTCGCCCGCACACACACACACACACACACACGGACTCTGTTGATGTGGTGGAATGTGGAAAAGAAAATGCGGCGATTCAAGATGGCGGCATGTGGGGAGCGAGTGTGTGGTGGAAATCAAAGTAAGCTAATAAATGTAAGGAAAGTGACAGATGAACTGGTGAGCTGGTGTTGAACGCTGGTAGAAAACGCTAGCGATGGCGTTGTTTGTTGGCAGGAACGCATATTATCAAAGACAAGAAGCAGAAAACCTTTCTAAGTAGCATTAAGTTTTAGGCGCGCGTGTGTATGTGTATGTGTGTGTGTGCGTGTGTGTGTGTGTGAGTGTGTGGAGCTGCGACAGCAAACTTCGGAAGGGAAAGAGCAGGGTGCAGAGTGCAGAGAGAGTAGATAAAACGCCACTGCAAAGCAAATCACACATCACACAGCAACTTTTGCATCTGAATCAAATCAAACGGTCAAGAGGAAGTTGGGTGAAGCGGAAACGGAAGAAGAAAAAAGGGTTGGCCAAAACGGTCGAATGATATTGCTTATGCGGCATGTAAAGTAGCTGCGTTATTCACGAGCTGTGTTAATTCATCAAATGAGCAAACCACAGTTTCACCACCACCACACGAAGGCGTACATGAGCACGTTCACTTATTGTAAACAAAAGAAAAAAGAAAAAAGAAAAGAAAAAAAAACTGTTTTATATTGTAAGGAAAACCCCCCGTACGAGACGAGACGAATCATGCCGGAAACCAGAATATACAGGAATTTTGAACCCTATATAGTTTACGGGCAGAGAGGCGAGAGGAGAGGTTTTGTTTTGCCGTTTTGCGATTTGATGATCGGCTTCCGTTTCCCGCGTACGAGAACGAACCTGGGGCCCGTTTTTCGGTTTCGATGGCACACCTATCATCATTTGGCTCCAGAATTTTCCGAAACCACCGCCACCAGGGGCAAGAGCATCGCAATTTCGAATGAAAACAACTTTTTTGTGATAATTTATGTTATTTAGCTACTTGAACATATTCGTATAGGTATTTATACTCCTACGTTGTAAGGCCCCCCTGTTTTTTTTTCTTTATTATTATTTCAAATTAATAAACCAAACAAGTGGATGAAAATGGTAAACTATAACAGCGAGTGTCTGGGCTACTTTATGCAAACATCCGAAATTGGTGCCACTCGGCAAGAGGGGAAAGATCAGTCCGAAAAACAAACAAAAAATCCGATGGTATTTAAATAAAAAAGCTTGCGTGAGCTAAGAGCGGTAAAGCGAGCACAGCACGCTTAATTTAGATAAAGGCCTCATCATCATCATCATCATCACCAGCATCGTCTTTTACGCTTATCTTTCCGGTCACGCAGGAATCCTTCCAATCGGAGTACACGGACTTCCTCGTTCTCTTGTTGATGTATCGGGTGGATTGTAAAAATTTCATTCCGTATGCGTCCTTGCCAAAGGACAACGGTGCCATTCCGAGGGCACTGGGAGAGGTATGGAGGGGGAGATGAAAAATAATTACCGCTCATCGTGGCCACCCCCTCGTGGGTGAAAGTTGAAAGTCATGTCGAATCATCGTTTATTATGTAATTTATTCGACACGCCAGAAGGAACCCAGTAACCTCTCCCCCTCACCCCCATTCACCCCTGCCTACTGCTGGTGTTATCCTTCGACACGGTGAGATTAGGAGGGTTTTTAATGAAAAGTTCAAAACGATTTGTCATTTTCACGACCGAACGACCGGAATATGTTGGAAAATGATGGAACAGGTGTATTACGGGAAAGAAGCAAATAAGCTGCCACAGTAAGACACAATTTACTTCTTCCGTTACCCTGTAAAATGTGTCGTGCTAGGAAATTCCTCATAAAATTATCATTCCTACGTAGAACGCCCTCCGAAAGACGCTCGAAGCACGGACCATCGCTCCATAATTAAATAATGGGAAACACGAAACGCACCAAATGCGCCCTACCTAGTGCGACCCGGTGGAGGATGGAGCTTAGTTCTGCCCTCCCGGTCAACCGGTCAGTACGCAAAAGAAAACATTGCTCCACAATATAACGAAATTCCGTATTATATAACACCAATCGCCTCCGTGGCCACTCGCAGGGGATGGAGATGAAAGTTTGCCCGCAAGTAGACCCGGTCGAGCATGCGAAAGAAGAAAAAAAAACGACACGAAAAGAAAATAAACCTCCCTCATTCTCTCCCCAACCGGCAAGTGGCGGTAGCAGTGGGAAGGGAAATGGAGGGAGATAATATATCCAATTGCGATATGGTACGCGAGCACGAAAGAGAAGCCCGTAGGAAATGAAAGGAAAAAGCCATTCCAATGCTAAGTCCTTGGAAAAACAATAGTCCACACACACTCGCACACAGACACACTCCGAACTGTCCGGGGTCGGTCGTATGTCCACCTTCAATTTTCACCACCACCACCACCCCATTTGGAGATGATGAGGATGTCCTAGGGGGCGATGGGCAAGGGAAACGTGGGACGTTGTTCTAACTGGCCCACTGGTTTATGTCCTTTGGGCGATCCCTTCGTGCGACCCCGGACGGCTACGAGCCAAACGAGGGGGTGGCTGAAGGGTGGGATGGGGAGTGGGAGAAAATATATGAAAATACATTACTCACATTTTTCTCATTTCGCCTCCATGGCGTCCATGGGTGGGGTGGCTCGATGGAGGATGGGATGAGGAGGGGGGGGGGGGGAGATAGAGGGGTGGTAGCCGAGCGGTTGCCGAAAATATCATCGTTCGGTTCGGTTTGGTCGCAGGACCCGCTCCAACTGGCCAACGAAACGGACTGGCTCGATTGTTATTTCTGGTCGTAATTTTGGATGTGTCCGACGCAAAACTCATCAACATCCGTTTGTTCGGAAGTGGGAGAAAAGGTGAAGAGCAACAGAAACGCGAAAGACTGAGAGAGAGAGAGAGAGAGAGGGAAGCACTACTTGGGACTCTTCGGTTTGGTCCGTTCTCGTTAGCCACCCTGACACCCCTTCGAGTTCCCTCGACCAACCTGCCATCGTTCCTGGCTGACCAGCGCGAGAGAATTGAAACGGAATTGGAGTTGGTTGGTGTGGTGTGCGGACATCCTGTCCTCTTGTTAGGGTTCGTTTTCGCCAAGGTTTATGAGTCGAGCAGCTTGCCGTTGCTATTGTTGTTCTAGCATGCTTCGTTTGGTAGATTGGGCGATCTTTTTTTCTTTTGTTTTTTGTTTCTCTTTGGGGGTTTTGTTTAGGGACGGACAACAACTGTATATTGGTGTGTGTGTTTTCTGCTCTGTTAAATTAAAACCCAGCTTGTGGTGTTGAGTTTGTGAAATTATTCGGAGACAAATTCGAGGTTCATTGTCTCACTAGCTAAAGGATAAAAATAAAATAAAACATAATAAATTGATAGAAAAAAGAAGAACAAATATGACGCTATTTTTCATAAACTATACCCATTGGCATTGCCGATCGGAAGAGAAAAAGGAAAAACAAACACAGGGCACATTACGCACCTCCTTCAATGCGGAAGCGAAAGCAATGGAATATTGCGCAAATTCTATCAAAACCGATGGGTGCCCACCATCCGTCGATGATTGGACGAATCGCAGAGAAAGGATCATTCCGAGGAAGAGAAGGAAACAAAAAGAAAAAAAAAAACGCAAACCACCACACGTGTGCTGGTTGCCTCATAAATACCGGCCATAAGCCACTCGAAATGGCCAGCGAATTGGTGGAAAACCTGCCCGTATCGTGTGGGTGGCATCATCAGCGTTTCCGATTCTCCGCAAACGGTGAAAAAATGAATGTCCCCTCTTGGTCTGGCCTGGCCTGGCGTGGCCGTGGGTGGAAGCGAAGCAGTTGCGAGGATAAAAACGGGACAGCTTCACGGATTGCTTATTATCTCACCCATCGGGAAAAACGGTTCCTTCGGTGTGCCATTTGGCAAAAACACGCTCCATCTCGCTCGCTCGGTGCCGTCTCGAAGGGAAACGGACGTCTTCGGACAGGGCCAATGATATCCCTCGCCCAAGATATGGAACACAAGTTATGAAATATTTTGACCGCATGCGTGTATGCGCACTATCATCTTCGGTCTCGTTATCTCTCTCTCCCTTTCTCATTCTCACTCCCGTGCGCGCACACTCACGCTCATTGCAAATGGTCTGTGTCGTTCGCTCGCTCCGACATCCTGCGCGGCATGGCATGCTTTTCCTTTTTCTCCGCCGCGTTGCCATCGCGTGGCGGGCGGTACGAGGGAAAAGAAAATGCTTGCGTTTTTCGCGGTTATGTATCCGGGAGAGTGAGAGCTGGCCGTACCGTACGTAGAAGAAGCCATTTCTTCGGGTCGTTCCAGTTCCAGAATGGCCCGGGGGAATGGCGCCCGATTTATGGACGGTGGAAAATCGAGGCAACAAACTAGCTTATTACTGCTGCTTCGTGGGTACATATACATATATATACACGCGTTCGGACGCACCCACACGGATGGACAGTGTGCTGATAATGGTGAAGAGCGCTTTTATCGGCGCAAAAAGGAAAAGGATGTGTCGTTGTCGAAGGAACTGGCATCTTCACCTTATCTTCATCGTTTCCTTTGAAGCGCAAGCAAGCACAACTACAAACTAATCACAACGAGCGAACGAGCGAGCGAGTTCTTTCCCGTGGTACTTCGGATGATACTTTTTTGGTATTCTTAATACGTTGTGTCTGGTGTGGCGTTTCTTTTTTATCATCGTAACATCCGACCCAAAAACCGGAAGGGGAGAATGCAAGAGTATTTACCGAGAATGAGCGAACGATCAGGTACTGCTGTTGCTATCACCACCACTACTACTACTACTACTACTACTACTACTACTTCAGACGGTAGTGCACTATCTTGTGCGAATGTTCCACCACAAAGAGTGCGCCTCAGAAGGAAGCAGCATCAAGATGTGGTTAGATTCCGATGACCGCCGGTTGCCATTTCAACTCCTCCTTATTTTGAGGGACGGGAGAAAAAAGGTTTTTCTTGGGCGAAAAGCGTGTGTTCGCCGTTCGGACGCTACTCCCGGTCAGTATGCGGGGAAACACAGCATCCACGGCAACCATGGTAACGGAACGGAGGGTGTCTTGGATGCGCACGAAAGTTTCCATTTTACAGACGCTCGTGCAGGTGAAAGGATGAAATGGTGAGATAGACACAGAGAGAAAAAGAGAGAGAGAGAGTCTCTATCGCTCCTTAGAGAGAAAGAGAGAAGGACAATATATAATAAAATTGCAAGAAACATGAGCGAATGATATATAAAAATGCAATTTCGTTTCAGTCCTGCGTCGTTGTGTAGTTTTTATTTCTTCATCCCGTAAAGGGTATGAAAGATGATGAAATGCTCGGTGAGGCGTGTGTTTGAGGTGAAAACATACCGACAAACAAAAAATACGCTTGGGTTTTGGTACAAAAAAAAGGTAGCTTATGTTACAATCTCCAACTGTGGGCAAGACTTTAAAGCAATAAGCAACGGAGCGAGAAGCTGGGGCATGATCGCATCCACTTCGGTCCGTTTTCGGGTTGGTTGTTAAGAACGTGGGGTGAAGGATAAGGACTCTTTGCCGTGCTACTGCAGGAGACATCTACCGGGACGAGAGCTAGTTCTCGAAGAAAGTTGTATGCCAAGTCATAGGGCACCTTTTTCAGGGAGAGAGAGAGATAGAGTGAAAGCGTTAGGGAAAGTGGGAACGATGGTCTCTATCGAAGGATCGAAGGATGGAACGATGTTTATCGTTGACCGGAGACTTGTAATTTCTTTGATCAATAGTCCCGTTGATTGGAGAGGAAAGGTTGCGGTTGGAGTAGTTTCACGAAGCTGACCGCAACTAGTGTTTTGTCAGCTCTTCAAATACTGTGCTCGATTGAAATCAAATGAATGATGTTTTTTGTACGGCTATTTCTTTCAAGTAATTCTTTACCGTAGCAACTCTGAAGCAAATTATTTCCAAAAGAGTCTCATAAAACAAATTGATGGCGTATTTGTATTGATTTTTTCTCAATTCTCACTCAATGCCATTAGACCGTGCCAATCGTTTAACCTTTGACCCAAAACATTATCACTTTCAATGTGACCACATATGCCATATGGGTGTGCGATTCTTTTCGTTAATGATAACCGCAGGGTCGGTCCGTTCCAGGCAAAAAGTGCATAATAATAACTCAACAAAACCGGACGAACGAAACGGGCAGCGGTTGTGGTGACATATGCAAACATCAATAAAATTCCTCTCGCTTTGGCTTTTTGTCAAATTAATACTATTGACTGCCGTTGCGTTGTCCTGCCATGTACGTTTATGGCGAGGAAAACTCTATTTTGTTCGTACAGAAAGGTGAGTGTCCCGCCGTCCCACCCAAAAGCACGAACAGCACAGATTGAACCCTGACCCCGAGACTTTTTCTCTTTTTTTCTTTTGTATCGACCGAGAGAACAGGAGGGTAATTTTGCTGTCGTTGGCCATCGCTAGGACGCCCTTCCCGAACTATCGGTCCATCAGTTTTGGGCCGGAACCGAAGTTGAACCAATGCATCCCGGTACGGTTCGCTACGTTGGGAGGGTTGAGTGGGTTGCTGGTGTCGGTCTCGGTCTCGTGTGGAACCGTCATTAAAGCGAACCCGGAACCGACCGCGGAAATGACTCCGAGGCGAGACGCCGAACGTACGAAAGATTAACTCTAAACCACTTTACCATCTGGACGCATTTACTCGTTACTGTTACCGTGTTGTCGCGTACAGTCACAAAGGGTGAGTTTTTCCGTAGCGAGCGGAAGGGAAGATTATCATCCTACAGCAATGGTCTGATAAGAATTGCTAACATTGCTTAAAAACCAGAGTGGTGTTGTTGAAACATTTCTTAAGATTTAATAAAATTTCCCGACAATAATTGCAATGAAAAGAAAAGTTTTTCCTCCACGGAAAAGGTTAGCTAACACTGCTGTGTATGGTTTATGAAACACAAAAGACACCCCATGCTGGTGCCATTGTCTGGCAGGACAATTATGAAGATTAAGTTCCATTCATTCCAATCGTCCGCATCCACCTCCACCGCCATCGCCTCCGATAATTTTCTGCTTTATCGACCACGTTCAACGTAGGATGATCAAAAAACGATGGCAACGATTCCACCCGATGAGATGAGTCCGTCCAGTTCGGTACCCTTTTTGTTTCGCTAAAAGGAGCATAGCGAGCAGTGATAATTTTCGCCTTCACTTGTCTGCGTCCGACCGAGTAGGATCATCGTGCCTAGACAAAATGCTTAGGGCATCGGATTACCCGGAAAAGCGTCCTCCGATGATTGTCCGATGTGCGCCCGGTACTTACACCCCTCTCGGCAGAAAGGGGATGAAAACGAGAGCAAGTGTACAATTTCACAGTCAATAGAGCGATTGTGTGTAGCTTCGGCTGTTGAATATCATCATCTGCATGCGAATATAGAGCCGTGAAGGGGATTAAAATAATCTCCGAAGTTATTAATGGAAAATTGTCATCTTTTTTTATTGGCTCCCTACACCCCTCATGGCCCGCTGCGATGGTGCGAACATTCGTTTTGATTTTGACAGGAAAATCTGTTTAACACCACGGGTTTGGTACTGTTGGCAGGCACACGGTGGTGCACGAAACATATTTAGTCCATCCATCCCGATCGGAGATTTGAATGTTTTAGCAGTGGGTTTTGATACGAATGGGGTGCAGCAGGACGAGGCAGGACGTGGTAAATCCTACACGATGCAATTATCCTCACCGTAGGATATGTTGCGGGGCGCGCTGCTGGAAGCAAGTGCGATAAATCTCGGGTCAAAATCACAGCCACCATCGATGCGGGATTATAATTGCACTACACGGCGTGCGGTGGAGGAATGCAAAAGTGGTGGAGAAGGAAAATTACGAAACGAAGCTTCCGGTACACCCCGTAAGGATTCTTCTGGAAGGGAAATAAATGTCTGACTGCTCATTTTGTAAATAAAATCCATCTTCCCCCCAAAAAAAGAGCAATGGCCAATGGCAACTTAAATTAATCAACTCCAGCTTTCGCAAATGTTTTTCATTTTCCAAGCATAAAATGACCGCTTCGTTGCCAGCTAATCAGTGCTCGGTTGTTATTAACCTTATCCAAACAAATTTATGATATGCAAAATTACGGTTTGCGTTGAAGCGTGCTGTTGTTTTTGACGCTGGTGGTTTTGTTTTCTATTCAATCTTCGGGAATGTATTTGAAGGCCCCCTTTTTGCAAGACGAAGATCTCGGGAGGTCTGGATGCTTTTCTCTTTTGATCTCAAACTGAACGCTTCGGTGAAAATTCTTCTTTATTTGTTTCCTTTTTCTTGGAAGCGACCGAGACTTTCCGTCCGCCCAGGGGTTCATGGCTCCCGGTGAAGCAACGGAAGGTTCACTCAAAAGGAAAGCAATCCTGTTGGAAAATAAATGAAAAACACACTCAATCTCACCACCGTAACGAAGGCCGGAAAGAAAGTTCCCGGGAGTGGGAAACGTCTGCTCCACGCGAAGTAAGGAAAAAAACACGGAAATTTGCTATTGAAAACCATGCCAAAGTGGAGTCGATTATGGACGAAACACGCCGACCAGTGCGGTGCGGGGCAGGATTCACGGGGAAGCTGAAAAACTTTCCTGCTGATGCTAATTTCCCATTAGGCAACATAAATCATAGCATGTTTGCGGCAACGGCCCCAACCAAAAACAAAAATCCATCCAACGCGGAGCGGGAGTTTGCTCGCAGGCAATGTTGTACAACGGATTTGGTTGTTTGGACGTCTTGTGTCTTAAAATGGGATAAGATGACTTTTGGCCGGAGCTCAATTTTATTTTCTTCATTTGTGTGTGTGTGTGTGTGTGTATTTTTTTCGTGTAATTTTACCACCGATGGTAGCGGAAACGATTTATGGCGACGCTTCTTTTGCAAGCACAGCTACTATTTGGACTGGACAGGGGGAGGTTCTTTTGATTGCGATTGAATATTTATGCATCGGCTTACAAAATTTATCGTGCACTAATGCAAGCATCTGCTAATTGATTCTACAAGGACTGAGAAAAAGGTTTAAAAAAAGTTTGTACAGAATTTTGTGTTCTCTGATTCAATATGCCAAAACAAAAGAAAACCATGATAATTATTCATTCGCCTGGTTCGAGAGTCGAAAACCTCGACTATTTCATAATAAAATTTGTTTTTTTTTTGTTTATAAATATTTGATATTTTTATAGAAAGGGGCTAAACTTGTTTAAGATCCGACTGTTCGTGCCTTTTTAAATATTTCCAATTGTTTGTTGGTCTGTTGTATAATTTACCATACTATTCAACCGTCTCGCTGCGTAAAAACCGGTTATCGTGATGGAAAGTATTTGTAAGTAATCTACCATTCCTGCCTGCTTTCGGTGGAAATATTCAAACCTTGATACTGAAAGACAACCATTATTGTTATCATCAATAACTCTAGCAACGCATCGTTTTCTGGGGCCTGTGGGGCGTACCAGAAAAATGAAACCTTGTAAGATACTTAGATAAACCGATTATTCAAAGCGATTTTTCTCCTACACCCTTCCACCACTTCAGCATGGCAAAGTTCCCTAGCAATTGAGCTGCCACCATAGCACTTCAATTCGGCTTCCGGGAAATTCCGACCAAAGAGCAGGCGCAAGAAGGGGCGGCGTATCTTCCGGACACTACGCAAACAATGAACGAAATATACGTTTGCCATTTTTTCTTCCCAGTTTCCGGGATAATGTCCCTTTACGGCCAGAGCATTGATACCCTTTTTGCGAGGGGCGTAACAGGGAGGAAAATGTTGGACCCTTTTTTGAAAGAAAAGGTATAATCTTGAAAATTTACATAAATGTATAATAAAATAAAGCATTTGTCTTTTATTTTTTTATGGAGTAAAAATACATCTCAATTTTATTTCAAGGAATGAATTCCTCTCCGGGGGAAAAGGCAAGAGAAATGCGAGTTCGTTGAACACAGTGGATCCTTTTTTTGCTTTCCAAGCCGTGCTTAAGGAGGGTAAGGAGGGTGTAAAAGAAATAAAAAAGGTTTTGGAAGGCTAGGCTACCAAAAAAAAAAAAAAACACAAACGGCTCACAAAGATATAAAGGAAAATATTGCGGACGACTTCGAACCGTCGAACAATTGCTCGGAGGAAATTTCCACCATGGCCTACTACTCGTCGTCGGTGTCAAGAGAAAAGGGATCGGCCCCTGCTCCGCCGAAAGGCAAAGCCTGCTTTGTTGTGCCGGTGAAACGGGCCGAAATGCGGCCAATCGGGCCGGAAAGGTTATCGGGAAACTTATTTTATGAGAAATTTTGCCCCCATCGTCACCGCAAAACTCTCGCGTCCCACGCACGCACGCACTCACGGCGGGGCTACAAAATGGACGAAACAGAAGGACAGTGCAAAAGAGCACAGGAGGAGAGATAAAGTATAGTTTTTTTTTTCGTTGGTTCTAATTTTCCACCGCGCCTTTCGACTGAGTTATACTTCGCCGGAGAGGGTGGTTTGAGTGACTTTTTCATCCGCCCGCCGGCATTGGGTGAGTGAACCAAATAAAAAAAATGAAACCGACAATGGGCAACGCTTCCGCCATATTTATGTTACCCAACCACCTTTCCAGCTCGTTTGATCCTCTTTTTTTCCCCGGCTCGCCAGCGTACGGCGATGGTGATGGAAAATATTGATCTTCGTAGCGAGTGGAAAGAAAAACAACATAAACCTTTCCCCACTAAAGGCAATACAACAATGTGCGAGGAGAGAGAGAGAGAGAGGGAGAGAGAAAGAGAGCGGAAAGGCATCCACCAAAAGAATCACTAACCAACCGTCGCTACGTGTCGCTCCATACTGTGAATGGTACGTAAAAAAAACTACAACAGAAAACCATAAGCTCATCGGAAGTGAACGGAAAATCCCCTTTTCCCCGCGTGTGTTTTCCGCGCCAGTTTGCTCGTTCTTATCCGCACACCTTTTCCCACCCGCAGCCTCACTCGCTGCCCCAAAAACAGGACAATAAGTTTGAAAAGCGAGCCGCACTCGTACTCGTTCGCGTTTCCCTTCCCTTGCATTTTATTGTTTTTTTTTCTTTCTTTCTCATCTTTTCTCACTGGCGTCCATTTTGCACCAGCTCCCCGTCGCCTATGGTGGCCACACGGAGCAACGAGGACTCGGTGCCCGAGAACCAGGCCGGGGGTGAAACGTTGGTGCGAGATATTACATTTTATCCATACAGATGAGATTTTTATGGCAATTTTTGTTTATCGGATTGGCTCTGCCACGGGTTTCGGCGTTTATTTTCCCCCGAACGGGGGTGTGTTTTCCTCACCGACCGGAGGCGAGATCTTGGTTTTATTTATTTGAAAATTTATTGTTTTTGATAAAAAGGCTTTCCACTCTTTCCGCGGCCCCCGCTTACATCCCACGTGTGGCGTTTTCACAGTCGTTGTTTTCGTTATATATAAAAGGGGGAGGATTTCGGTTGGTTGGTTGGACTGAGTGGGACGTTTCTCCACCCAGGCAGAGGTCGGGCCGGGCAAAAAAGGATTTGTTTTAACGATGGATAAGGCACAGGCACACTCGCCCGCCTGCCCAATGGAAATGGGTTTCCTCCGATCCGACATTGGTGGCGGTCTCACCACGATGAGAAGCGGAAAGGAAAACGATGTTACGATTTTTATCGCGACTTAAGATTTACGTCACGGGAACTTGAGATGTAGCACGTGCATGTTCAAAATTTTATAATAATGCTCCATCGGCGAGCTACATCTGAGGTGTTTTATGTCATTCGAATAATAAATCGCTTCATCCGATTTAGCTTAAAGTCAGCATTGATGGGCAATGAAGCTGCTTGGAGAACGTTGTATATGGTAAAAGCAATACATGTATTGCATAGAACTGTAACATTTCGTTTCATTTGTGTACGATTTAAACAAAAAAGCCTTTCCCGTTCCTCACTGTAAAATCATTCTCTCTAAACGGCTCTCTAAACATACGGTTTGTGGAATACAGATGCGTTTAAAGTTACAATAAATTGCCGGTAATATTTGGCCAATTGTTGGTCACGCACCCCTAGCGCAATACTTTGCATAGAAGCCACCGATTTTTCCACCATGGGAGGGAGACCTCCTACCCGAGGGGTCGCTAATCTCGGCAGGGATCGATGGCTGGTGCATACCGAGAGGGGAAACGTAGCCTCCCGTAGCGAACGAAACATTAGCTTCAATGGGAATTTTAATCAAATTTGTCATATTTTCCGGACTGTTTTTTTTCACTCCCTATTTCCATCCACTGTGCACCGACCGAGCGGTTCACGCGGGCGAAGGAAGCGATCATCATAAAACTAATCGACACGATCCGGTACTTATTTTAATGAAATTTAAATAATTGAATCTACTCTCAAATGCGCTTCTTTACGGTCATTTTCACGGCGGATTTGACCGTTTATTAATATGCGTCGTCCCAGCCCGTCAGCTCAGCACGCTCCGAAGGCACAGAAACAACCGGGAGACAAATAATTTACGTTTCTACGGGCAACGAAAAAGGCAGCCGGTGGCGGTCTAAGGCGGCGTGGCGAAATATTTAAATTCCTCGCACGTGAAACACGCCAGTGCGGGCTGGTTGTGCGATCGAAAGGAAAATTGAATTTGCATGTCAAGAGAACGGGAGCCGCCGCACAAAAGCTGCCGTGAAAAATCCACCAAAGCCAGCAAATCTTTCGCTCCGTATCTATCAAAGGGAAGAGCAGGGCAGAAGTGAATTGGAGATATATATGTTTATATGACAGCAGTTAATAATCCGTGTCAGTGAAGCTATTGGATTTGATTTTTTCGTTGAACAGACGGCTTGCGATCCTAAGACAGGGATGTGAAAGCAATAAATGAAGTTAGATTGACTTGCGCTGTTATCGAAACTTTCCCTTAACTTAATGTGTATTAACACTAGCCAGAAAGTTAGGTAAAACAACAAAAAAAAACAGTCCTTTGTCGCCAGTGTTCCGCCAGCAATATTTTATTTATATTGCCGCTCATATTTCTTCTCCCATTTCACGTGACCCGCAGTGGACAATGGTCCAAAATCACGGTGCATTTTTCGTTACGTTGATGCTGAATTTGCCGTACGTACGGTCCAGTTGGTCGTTCGGATGCGATCAAATCTCGATACATTGGAGAGAATCGAGGTTCTGTCATTCAAACGAATCTGATGTGTGTTCACACCACCATCACATGTTGGAAAAAAACCCCTACGAAAACTCCGCTCAGGATACTCGAGGTGTTTTGTACCGAAGCGTAGGGCGGTGCAAGGTGCGAAAAGAGAAAGAGTGTGAAAAATGCAAAAAAAATAACACCGGTATTCCTTTTTTGTACAACCGAGCCCGAGGTGTCCGAGTGCCGAGTTCGAGCTTTCCATAAGAAGTGTCAACGTTGTCCTGCCGGAACCGAACGGACGGCAAAGGGACAGCGAGACAGCGCGCAGGGATTTATTCACACTGTATTTATAAATTTATAATTTAAAAAATGCTCAGGTGTTCAAGGAAATATTGAAAGAATAAAGGCCGGCGACCGCGACTCTGATTTTCGTTCACCGTTTGCCATCGTTTCGTTCCGTGCATCAAAGTAGCCTTTGCTGCTTCCTGTCTTTGGTTGTCGTGCTGCAGCCGACAGTCGCACCGGTTCTACCAGACAGAGTGGCATTATTTTATACCTCCCCTCCGCTTCCCCTCCCCTTCCCGTTTCCCCGTTTCCCCTGTCTGCTGTGGAGAGTTCCAATTCGAACGTCAAAAATGCTGCACCACGTTTTGGGTGCGGGGTGCGCGCCATCCGCTTCGCCGGCGGTGGCGGACGTTCGGTCAACCGGACCTTGGGTTGTTGGGTTGGAAATTTTTGAAAGATGCCACCGCGGCATCCGTTACCGTGCCGCGCAGATCCATTTCGAAGATATTGATAATTCAATGAGCAACCGGGCACGATTCTTTTTTTTTCCTTCTTCTTTTTCCAAAGAACCGCATCGCATCGCTTTCATTTCGACTTCGATGTCCCCTTTGATCATCGGACCGAATTCCGTTCGATTTGCCAGAAAAGGGCGAATCAATAATTCTTTCTACCACTTAAAATTGATGTGAATCAAAATTTTTGGCCTTCCCCGGGACTCGGTTTTTGGGGGACGGACGGTTTTTACCGGAGAGTGCACAATCCTTGGGCCGTCGATTCGGGGAATTCGACACGAGACTCCGGGGCAGCTCTACGCGAGACGGACCGTCGCCGTGCTGTCTCTGCGAGTGTTTGCACAAACAAAACGACGACGACGACGACGACGACGGCAACGACAACGACCACGTGTTGACATACACGAACTGTGTTGTGGAGGATTTCCTCTTTGGTATTCAATTATGCACGAGAGCTAGTGCCCGGAAACCTGGCCAAGGTTCTTATGAAACGCACAAGGAAGCGTTGTTTTTTTGTGAATATTGCAAACCACTTCTTGTTTTTGCTCCCGTTGCCGTCTTCAGAGCAGAGCGGATGCTGTTTTTGGAATCGTAAACAATAACAGAATATGGTTCGCGAAAAAGAGTGAGATAGTGAGGGGGGGATGAAGAGAAAGGAAAGAGACGGGAGGCAAAATATTATAGCTTTCATGACACACAAAAAGAGGTCGCACGTTGCGTTGCACTTGCATTCAAAACCAAAAGCCAAAGAGCGTTATTTTATTATTTATTATTAAGCTCTTTTTGGTAGGAAGAAAAAAAAATGCGACAATCTTCTGCTCAACCATACTCTCACTTTTAATGTTCCGATTGGAAATTAGATAACGTTGTTACATGTTGCATACACACACACACACATGCACATAAAATTGCAATTATGTTGGCAAAAATTAGGGACCTTTCCTCCGTCGGTCCCAAATGAATACACGGGGAAAACAAACGGTTCATGTACGGATGCGTACGGATGCGCACTTACCGATTGCACAATCACCACCGGTCATGAATCGAACCGAAAGGCAATCAATTTTACGTCATGATTTATTCAGTAATTATCCCGGCCGGAACGATCTGTGGCTGTGCGGGCAGGAAGGAACTCGGCACCCACTACAGCCCTGTCCTCCTCCGCACTGTCCCCCTCGATTGTCTTTGTGCGAGCCTGTTTCAATTCCATCACGATCACGAGGGTGCAAAGGTCGGGGTAGACCGGTCAACCGGTGGTCGAGCTCATATGGCAATTCTCTTTGAAAGTTTGCGATAAAATGGCCGACGTAAAATGCATTAGTTTCATACATATTTTACTACAAATTTCTATCAATAAATGCATACCACGCTGGGTTTGGGACGGAAATGACCGAACCGGACTTCCAATTCGATTTCCAATTGCAGCAGCAATCAGGGGAGTAGAGAGAAAAGTTTGTTGTTTTTTTCCCCATCCAGCAGTAGTAGGCCTTTGCTGTTCTCCTTCGCGACTCGTCATCGATGGAAATCTCAAGAGAATATGAATACTTTTTTTTTCGTGTGTATTTTGCTTGCACCGGACCCACACAGCAGATGCTGCCATGATAATTGAAAATATATTTGCGACACGGTTCAAATCAGTGTCCTCGAAAAGGAAGGAAAAAGGAAGCAGATTGAATAGAGTGCGCAAAAAAGAAAAATAGAAAAACGATGTGTTCGTCATACGGAAAGGAATGCGTGCGAGCGAGCGTTTGTGACAAATGTAGCGAAAAAAGAAGGTAAATATATCTTTTCCTATTTATTCCGGCGTCCTTTATTAATGTTTACTCTATTTTGTCACAGTGTTTCATTTCTATTGTGCTGGGGGTTTTTTTTTGTAGACGCATCCCTCCAGCTTCGGGATGGGAGGAATATGGCAAACATCGTTGCGAACCCAATGCGTTTCCTAAGTTATATCGCTCGTACCCTCGGTTCGGTTTATATCACCGCCATCATCACCGTGTATCGTCGGTGTCTCCCTTTTAAGCTCGTAACAGGTCGCCGACCAGAACGATTATACGTTCCGGTGAGTGACTTCTTACCCGTTCGGCAAATAAAATGACGTATCGCGGACGTGCAACAGCAGCAGCAGCAGGCCATCCAGCCGGGTCCCTTGCCAGGACGGTTTCCACTCGGTTGGTCTGCTTTCAACATTATGCGGAATTGAATCGTCCTTTAAAACACACCGGAATACACGCAAATGGTAACGTCACAATCGGAGGGGAAAAACAGCGGCACAACAGAAATGACATCTGTCAAATGAATTAAGTGTGAAATTATAAACAAGTTATTGAGACGATCGCACCAGCGTGAATGACAATTCCTCTGGGAGAGCAGCCGAAGGGCCACATGGGCCACGTGTGCAGGAGGGTGTGAAAGGATGGCCAGGCTCGTCGAGGAGGGCAGCGTACCAGCACCTGCACAAAGGTATGGCCGCGCCGTATGGAATGTAATTATTTGTAAATTTATGTAGGGAACTCAAAATCGCACAACCCAGCCCGAAAAGCTCACACTGATAAATACTTTTTACGCTTGAACGAACCGTGCGTGTGAGTGTTTGTACGGACAGCAGAGCATTATCGGGAACTGGATTTTACGAACAACGAAAAAAAATATGTACAAGCGCACCCGGAGATGAAAGAAGATTTATTGTTTGAGTAGTGTGAAAATAATCTGTTCGGCAAAATGGATTGGGACAAATAGAAGGAAAATGTGACAGTATTTCGAACCCTGTCCACGGTCACGCACACATACCGACTAGCGAAGCCGCGTTTTGGGGAAGCCGACATGAAAAATGGGTGGTGAGGAAATTAAAAGGATAATGTAAACATTTAATCAAATCAGTCAACCGAGCAGCAAAAGGAACGCCGCCGTGCACGGTTGATGTAAGTAAAAAAAAAAAGAAAATAAACCCCGTTGCCGGTCGTGTGGTATTTATGAAAACGATGAAACACGCAGTTCATAAATGCAGGGCTTAAGCCGTGTCCGTGTTCGTGTGTGCTTGTAGTAGAGTGTATCAATTTCCAAAACGAGATGATAAACCTCCGAACCGGAACAGGCGAATGGAAGAAGCGCCTGTTTACCGATGGGATTCTCGGTGTCAGCAGCCTACTACGTCACGCGTTTGCACAAACACACAGAGGACGGTAGGGGGATTGTACAGTGTGCAACATAGTTATGGGACATAGTAATGCATATAATTGTTAGGATTTTTTCTCCCTCTGAGCTTGGTCCGTGTATTCACCGTACAAAAAATGTGACGCACAGCTTGGCCTATGATAGCAAATTGTCTATTGGCAAAAAAGTGAGTTCAGCGTGAATTCACCGGCAGAGTGAAGGAGACGCGAAATTAATGAGCGAGTGTTGACGATCATTAAAAACTTCTCCTCTTTAATAACCCACCGTTCAGCACGTTTTGTTTTTTTTTTCGGCATGTAAGCTACCCGAACATCCAAAGTGATCTTCAAAGTTGAAACACCGCTGTTGGGCGCTTGGTTTTGGGGTGGAATAGATCTTAGAAGAGCAACAAATCCCTCGAAAAACCATCGAGCTATATCGAGCGCGGTTCTTATCTGAGACCCGATGGAACCTCGACCGGGGTTAATGATCGGGGGTGTTGGTGCTGCAAAAAAAGGAAGAATAAGCCCAGAAATGAGACGAGAAGTAGGTCAGAGAAGTGCGTCTTAAGAACGGTAAGAGCAACTGGTTCTTTCAGGGACCGGTTTAATAAGTAAAACCGTTATAGTTGGCTTTATTAAATGTGCGTGGAACGCGTGCCACCGGCACAGATCAGTTGTGACCATTCTCGAGTGCGGATCGTTCCCGATTCGAAGGCAAAGCAAAGGCAGCAAAGGTTCTTTGGCATCGTGGCATTGGCATCGGACAAGTGGAAGCGGTAATGTTGCGTTGGGTGCAGATTTTGCTCGCCCTGTCCTGCAGTGCGCGGCTCGGGCGCGGTCTGCTCGATAAGCAAGTGATAAACACCCTGGCGGAGATGGTGTCCGAGATGAACGACATCGACTACGGCAATCCGCAGCTGCGCACGGTGTACGATTACGTGATCGTGGGAGCGGGACCGGCGGGATGCGTTCTGGCCAACCGGCTGTCGGAGGATCCGAAAGTGTCGGTGCTTATTTTGGAGCTGGGACGCGGAGAACGACCCGCCTTTGCTGAACCACCGATGTTGGGGCCGATGCTGATGGGTTCGGACTATAGCTTCGGGTATGAAACCACCCGCCAGAAGTACGGTTGCCTCGGGTTGACGGATCGCAAGTGCAGCTGGACGCATGGCCGTGGAGTTGGCGGTTCGTCGATCATCAATAACATCATCTACACGCGCGGCAACCGGCGGGACTTCGATAACTGGGCCCGGGCCGGCATGGAGGGCTGGAGTTGGGAGGAAGTGCTGCCGTACTATCGGAAAATAGAACGGGCCAACATCAAGGACTTCGATGGGAACGGTGCCCACGGCAAGGAGGGCCGGGTGTCGGTCGAAGATTGCCCATTCCGATCGGAGGTGGCCAAAGCGTTCGTGGCCAGTGCGTCTCAATCGGGCTACCCGTACCTGGACTACAATGCCGGCGACAATCTGGGCGTATCGTTCCTGCAGGCACACTCCAAACGGGGCCATCGTGTAACAGCCGGCACGGCCTACCTCAAAGACGTTCGCCACCGTCCGAATCTACACATTTCCACACGCTCTTGGGCGACGCAAATTCTCTTCAGTGAAGGTAAGGTGATTCAAGGGGGTGTAAGGATCGCTAAGACTCACGCCAGTACCATCGTTTCACCCGCCAGATAACAGCGAAGCGGTAGGTGTGCGTTTCACCAAAAACAAGCGCTATCACACGGTGCGCGCGAGACGCGAGTTGATTCTATCGGCCGGAGCGTTCGAAACGCCGAAGCTGCTGATGAACTCCGGTATCGGGCCAGCGGAGCATCTGAGGCAGCACGGCATACGGGTGGTGAGGGATCTGCCCGTGGGCCGGCAGGTGTACGAGCACGGAGGAGCATTCGGGCCCGTTTTCATCGTGCGAAACGGCTCGCGGGCAGAACAGAACCTGCTGAGCCTGGAGCAGCTGCTAACGGTGGATGAGATGTTAAAGTTCCGCAACGGAACCGGTCCGCTGACATCGAACTCGATCGAGAGCTTGCTGTACGTGAAGTCACCGGTTGCAAGCGATCCCGATCCCGGGCTGCCGGACGTCGAGGTGATGCAGTCGTTCCTCTCGATGAGCTTCGACTCGTCGATCGCTACCCGTATCGCGTACCGGCTGCCGGACGAGCTCGTGCGCCAGTACTACGATCCGCTGATGAGTGTTCGTAACTTCATGTTTCTGCCCATGATCATGAAGACGCACACGGTCGGGCGGGTGGAGCTGAAATCGCGCAATCCCTTCCACCATCCCATCTTCAACTATCAGTACTTCGAGGACGAGCGTGACGTCGAAGCGTTGGTGTACGCGATCAAGGAGGTGTTGCGAATCGTGCAGGCGGCGCCAATGCAGCGGCTTGGCATCGAACTGTACAACCGACCGGTTCCGGGCTGTGAGCACGAGCAGTTCAATTCGGACGACTACTGGCGGTGTCACGTGCGCACACTAACGACCACGTTCCAGCATCAGGTGGCAACGTGCCGGATGGGAGCACCGGGCGATCCGAGCGCGGTTGTTGATCCTCGGTTGCGGGTGCGTGGCGTCGGACGTTTGCGCGTGGCCGATGCGGGCATTATTCCCGAACCACCCACGGCACACACGTGCGCCATGAGCTACCTCATCGGGGAGAAAGCCGCCGACATGATCAGGGAGGACAATCGTGGCTACTAGCTGATGGAGGGCATGATGGAAGGTATTAGAACGATCACGGGGAAAAGATCGTTTAACTAGCAATAAAGTAATCGAACGTAAGAGAAGAAGAAAGAAATTGGTTGGTTTAATTATTGCAACAAATAAAAACCCCCCAAAAAGGGGCGAAAGATTAGAAGAAAGAAACGTCCCCCCGTAGCGTGATGGGATGTGAATTCCAAATCGGTTGTGTTCACACCATTCCGAAACTGTCCCCAAATTGGGCGGACTGCGAAGGTCCAGCACTCATCCTTTTGCCCCATTCCATTCCATTTGTAGCTAACGTTCGGTAACGTTCGCGTCTTTTATGATTTGTCTTATAAAAGGGGAATTTATTGAATACCTCCCCGCCTCCCTCCCCGCCGTTTCAGTCACAGTCGTTAAGGGCTGGGGCTGACGCGTTTGAGTTTTCTTTATTCGTTTTTTTTTTCGTTTCACCTCCCCTTCTCGGGAAACGTTCGGAGAATATCAAAAAGTACTTCCCAACGCGATATTCTCTCGTCGGTTCGTTCGCTTCGTGCATAGCCTGCTGTGATCGGTATAAAGCCATCATATGGGCGAAGGTTCGTCGCTTGACGAAATTTATTAGCTAATATATTCCAAACCAAGAAGCACCGTGTGTGTGTGTGTGTGATACGACCGACCGTCGGTCGAATGTCACAATCGTCAATCAAATCGAGCCCTGTCGCGAGCTTGATCGCGTTCCCACCGTTTGTCCACCTAGAGAATGGAAGAAAAAACTCCGGAGAAACGCGATTCCCGCAATCGAAGCACACACAGACACACGTCTTCCCCGGAAACAGAGGGGAGGGAACTTAATTATTTTGAGGAACTATCGCGCGGCTTTGAAGCTCCGATTTGACGAGATTATCGACATCGATGCGATTTTTATTGGTATCTAATATTGCCACAGACTCGGGCTCGGGACTTGAAAGTGTTCGTGACCGTTTGGGGAGGGTTTTCAGCGAAAAAATAAACTAAACCCACGGTGTTTCGTTCAAACATAACCATTCCAAACGGATGGATAACGTTGGATCAGCGGCGAAACATGGTCAAGATGGATACGGATGATAGGACAGAGCACGGCAGCGGCAGCAATTTTGTTTTTGTGTGGGAAAACACCTAGCCGATAACCCGGGCCAACTCGGCTCTAATGGAAGCGGCCTCCATCGTCGGCTCCATCGGAAGCGGCTGACTTAACCTATCGATATATGTGTTATGAAGTAACCGCTAAAAGTTCGGTAATTAAATTTGAAGATTTCCACGAACGAACGGGGCCGCGACCGGGACTAGAGACCGTGTGACCACGCCACGATGCGAACAGGTCGTGAGACTTTCGTTCGTTTGATGGTAATGATGTCCTTCGCAAGAGTGGCGAGCAAATGTCGCTAGCAGTATCGTAAAACAGTAACAAACAAATGAAAAAACAAAAACACTATTTTTACGACGATCGTTTCTAAATTTCTCCCTATGTTTCGAAATGGTTCCACCAACGGATTGCAACTCCGGCTGGAAGGGAAAATAACAAACTCCAAAACTGCTGGCGAGGAGGGAAATCTTGCACAAAACTTTATACCCAAGAACAGATAACATTAAATTTTGTCCGTTTTTATTTTACAACTCAAATCTGATCGAACAGAGAGGGCGGCCGAGGCGAAAAACCGACGAGTCCGGTGGGTGGCTAGAAGAAGTTCCCAAAAGTGTCAGTGGAAGTGAAGGTTTTTTGGAGGATGGGAGGCGTGCGAGCGGGGCGATTCTGTGTGACGGGCAAAGAAATTAATCTTATCACTTTGCGAGAGGAAATTTATGCACGCTCATGTACTCGCTGCCCCCGCGGTGCGGAGGGTTGCAATTTTGTGGAAAACGAACGATTGCCGGGCTTCGAACTTCTCCGCCACGGAGTCCGAACGGTAGCGGCATGTGCAGTCAACAAGCATGAAATTAAAATTTTGCTGCAGTTTTGCTGCTGCTGCTGCTGCTGCTGCCGGTGCCGCAAAACTTTGCAAACCTCCCGATCGACCCCGGGTAGGGACCGCCACGGGATGGAAGGTGGCCTTGGGTCGAAATGGGATAAGTTTTATTTCGACGAAGACGACACTTTAATTATTACATCCGAGAGAAGTGGCTTTTTGTGCGCAAAAGTTTAACGTTCCTCTCTCACCCACTTTCCTCTCTCTCTCTCTTCTTCTCGTTCCCGCGACCTGGGCGATCGGTTCCGGCTGTTTGCTTTTACAGCACTGACAAAATAATGTGCGCCAAAATTGTGTCCGCTTCCTCTTCTGTTTTCGAAGGATGCACCACAACAGCAAGCGTTTCTCTCCCGAAGCGTGTGTTTTCTTCGCTTGAGTCCATTTTATTTGTGCAATTTCACCTAATAAATGGTGCGCATTTGCAGCAGCCTGCTGCATTTAGTGCATTTGATCAGTCAAAATTGAAGTAAAAATCATAGTCCCTACCGATGCAACGTACAACAACAACAAAACAAAAAAACTCCTTTCGGGGTTGTTTTCAGACCCTAAACGCTTCGAGCGATTGCCGTCTGAAGAATGACAAGCTCCCAAAAACGAGCAAAACGATTTCGCGCAGCGGGAATGGAAAACGAAACGTATGCAACTTTCGTTTTCGTTTTGCACTTTGCATCATGATTCGGTTGATTCGGCTGCCCTTGTGACAGGCTAAAGATTTCGGAAGGGATTTGAAAACCGTCACCCGTTATTATGAATATTATTAAATCATTATCGTTTCAAATGCTGGAACGCCTCGTAGACTGGGTGGAATATTCTCTATAATTAGTTTTGACATTTAAAACGCCGTTTCGCTGGGTTTCGGGTTCGGCTTATCTGGAGAACATTTAGCAAGGGGATACTTTGGCAAATAGGCAATACAATAGTCAGTGCCGCTGGAATGGAGCCTTTGGCATCGAAAGATAAAGTCAGGCATTGACCAGAAATTTTAAAACCTTTTTTTTTTAATTTTTTGTTGGTAATTTTATCTTATTTTTGATACTGATATTCGCCTCATTCAAATTGAATTTGAAACGAAAATTATCTTCCACACCAGTGTTGGTTTAATTACCCATGAACCATGTTTACAGCGACGTTCTTATCGCTGTTGAACACAAAAGGAAGACAAAATGCTTGCATCTTGCGCCTCACTGCGTCCCTTTGGAAAGGGAAATGGCAAATTATGACGATTTTAATTACACATTGTTGCAATTTGATGGTATACGCCCGATAAAAAGGACTCGCTTGAGCCGGCAGGTCGGGTGCGGCGAGCAAGTCGTTCGAGTGTTAATAATGCAGTTAAACACGCATTTACCACGCTACAACCTGCTCAGGTTTCAACCCGTTCGCTCGTTCGTTCGCTCCATTCGCACGTCAACTCGTTGCCTGAGTGGAGTGGATGATTTGACTCACCCTCACAACTGGGGAGACTTATATTGCGTTTTTTCCACACACAACCGGAAAGAAGGTTTCCGAGTGCGTCGAAATATTTCCGGCAATTATCAATTCTTTCAAGTCACTCGCGCGCTCACCCTGCTCGGCCGGGAAAGGAAAAGGTGGCGAACAAAGGACTCCCACTCCCACTCCCACTCCCACTTCCACTCCCACTCCCACTCGAATCACGCACATTTGGCACCCTTTGTTTTTTGACTTCCTCCCCGCCTTCCCTTCTCTCCGCTGGATTCTCACTTTTATTCGGTAATAATTTTCTAGTCTAATGAAATTTAGTCGCTCGAGATGATACGCCTTTCTGACGGGCTAATTGAAGAAGCTTCGGGAGCAATTAACGCAACGGTTGCTACGTTCAACGCGAAACACGCTCTGACAGTTGAATGTCGTACCATGAGCTCAAATGTCCCTGTTTACTACGATCTTGATCAGTGCGATGGAAATCAATCGGGTCGGACAGTGGCGTGAAAACGCAGATCGTTAACCTTTCCGGTTAACCTCAGCCCGTGGTTTGCTTGCGGTTGTTTGACACACACACACACACATAGCAACACCTCGCTTGTTCCTTGACCTCAACCTAAAACCTCAAAATTGCTTCTCAAAGTAGGTGAATTATTTGACAGCTGGAGCGGAGTGGCAAGTCGTGTTTTGTTATTGTTTATGCTTTCTTCCACCCTCCCCTACGGTGGCGCGCTGGTGGTGCACAGATCGCGTGGCAAAACCGCGGGGACAAATCGTCGGCGACCTCCTGTCAGTGTGGAGGAACTTTCTGCCCTCGGGATGGTAAAGAAAAACGATGGAGGAAAATCGCTAGATGCGCGTGACGCGTGGCTGCGGCGAAGTTGTTGCTGTACGCTGCTGCCGTTTCTGTCGCCGTCGATGTCAAAATGACACATATGAGCGACATCAGACCCGGGGAGTGTGTTACTAAATCAAAAATAGTAAACAATACACAGCATATGGTGCGTTTCGGGGTTGCTACGCTACCATCGTGTGCATTGTTTCTCGTGGGGGCCACGCAATTCTATTCTTCATGTTCTTCTCTAATTATAGCGCCAGTTTCGGTGCCGAAGAGAGAGGGAAAGAGAGACAGAGAATGAGAGGGACACGTAATCCTAGCCTGCGAGGAGGGGACAGAACAGAAGCGGGCATTAGCAGCATCGTATTTATACTTCGCTCCACGCTATTACTACTTTCGACCCGGTGTCGGCTTTCGGTTATTATAAAACGCCATAACTGTCGCTAATGGGCCAATGCTTTCTATTTCGTGTGGTACTCTACACGAGACGGCCGAGACCGATCGGTACGTGTGGATGCACGCAAATGACGCCGGAATGGTAGCATGCCAAAGAATTCGAGTACCGAGGCACTGCTTTGGCTGCATTGTAATGGGGGCTGTGCAGCAGAGTCGCACTACGTACGTCTAGCGCTAACGGGGAGACTGTGTGTGTATTATTTGGTGATGAAATGTGTTCAACAAGATTTGCAAGATGCCAGCGATTCACGCCTGGTGGAGAAATAACAAATATTGCACCCGATTTGTGAGTGAATAAATGAAGCCACTGAAAAACATAATATGACACACGTATTTGCCGTCATGCCATAAATGTTCCGACACGCAACATAATTATTAACACAATTTTTCCATCGCTCTCTCTGTCTCCTAGTTCGCTGCACGGCACAGTCAGGGCATCGTTAAGAGGTTCTATTAAATCGTTTAACGCAACGGTCCCTCCTGCCTGCCTGTGGATGGATGAGCATTTGATCGCTCATTGAGTTGCTTTCGTGCGGCAAAACATCTTTGGTGTTATGATTGATGCGTTTCAGCTGTCACGCTTGACAGCTCAACACGCTTCACAACACGGTGGAGCAAAAAAGTCACGTGATGACAGCGCCGGAACGCGACACCCGCGTCTGCTGCGGCCTTCGCCGCTTCCGATCCAATCAGCCACCTCACACTCACACTTGCGGGTTGATCCGGCTCCCTCTTCAAAACCCTTCCGAAAAGGGTTCGAGCTTAAGATGTAAATTAAGAAAGTCATAATAATAATCGATTGGATTACGGCCTCCTTTGATGCTCGTTGGAAGCATTCGTTCGCCATCGTTTCCATGACGACTGCATCTCGCCCTCGAGTATGACACGCGGGTGTCATCGACACTCGAGTGGCTTGTTGTTTTATTTTAATATGGTGTATCTCTTAACCTTCTCTGTGCGTCACAAAGCGTCAAGTTCCCGGAGGCCCAAGCGGCCGTAAAGGAAAGGATGGATTATTGTTTTCATCGGCAACCATCAGCGGACTAATTTTCCTCAACTCATTTTCCTACCCCGCGCCAACGCCACGCCGCTCGGCGTTTTACGAGCAACAATATTTCATTTCGGTAAACTTCGCTTTTGCCGCACGGGTGCCAACGAGAAAGGGTGACATCGGATGGTTTTATTTGTTTTTAGTTTTCTGGTAAGCGAGGTCGATCGGTCGATGTCGCCCAGGGTTACGTGTGAATCTGCGATCACGAGGTACACGATCTCCCAGCTTCCCCCTACCCCCATCCGTCCCTATACGGGGGAGGAGTGCACGCCATTGCAGCAGCAGCGAGCAGTCGGAAATAGATTTATGGATATTTAACCGGGTGTCTATTAGTCAATTTTGTGACGCTCTTTAAAGAGCCGGAGGCCGGAAAGATTTCCCCGCGTAAGGAAACGCAGGGCCAGCACACACGAAAGCGTGAGCAGCGAGCAACGCCGTTCGACAGCTGGTGGGTTGGAGAAAAGTCATAAAATTTGAAACTTTTGATGCGTCGTTGTCAGGAGCGCCTCGGCTAAGGTGTGATCGTTTTTCGTCTTTAGTTTTTATGGCTTTATGGGTCCTTTTCGACCCGTCGTGTTGGAGGTGGCAGATGGTAGGCAATATATATTCGCCTCGTTTTGGGTGCCCGCCTTGTTTGATAGCCAGCAGCGGCTTTTCATACACACAAATAGAATTATAAAGTGAGGCGGTGACTATTTTCGTATAACACTATCAATATTGTAACTCGCCACTGTGTTGTTATCCATTTCGATTGCTTATTTCATGCATTTTTTCTTGATGTAAAAAAATTAAAAGCATGAAATCCGGACAAAAAAAGCTTCAAAATCATCGCCTTGGATGATATTGCAACAGTTAATGGAACATCGGCTTTACAATGCACCTCACGCAACCTTTAGTTAATGAAATACACTGCACCGTTGCATCGATCGCTAAATGAAACTTCAACCATTCCGTTAGTACGGTCATACAAACTGGTCCGGTTCTTGGCACAGGATTTGCTTTTCCAAATGACGCACATTCGTGAACCCTTTTTTCCATATGTTTCATTTATCGCGGATTATGGAACGTTCCGTACGTTCGTATCTGAATGAACGAGAGAGATAGAGAATAAGAGAGAGAGAGAGAGAGAGAGAGAGAGAGAGAGACAGGGAGGAACAAAAGCGCCAGTGAAAAATCCTGAACCCGAGTGATCTGTTGAAGTTGGAAACAAAAAAAAAGTGTATTTGTGTTTGCAAACGAAAAAAAACAGTTCAGCAAAAGTTTACACGTTAGTTTGTGCATCTATCTCCAGGACTCTTTCCCGGGCGGTAAACAACAAAAACGTTTTCTCGCGTGTGAAAAGTGAAAAATTGTATGTGAACTTTTTCTAGCAGAAAATGAACGTGAAAAAGAAACGGTGCAACGGGGGAAACGAGACCGAACACGGGTCTGTAAAGGTGTGTAAAGTTTAATTGAATCATGTCGTTTTTTTGTGCTGTAATATGCGTTGGTAGACTTCATTTTCATACTATTTTATCCCGCTAGAATATATATTCAGAGCAGAGTTGTAGCATGAACAGAAAGCAAATAAAATAAACATTCGATTCGATTGGTTTTACAACAAGAAGCCATGGCCTACTGCGCGACCTTGAGCGTAGCTCGGTTTGTACAGGGTTGTTAAGTTTCTTGGCCTACTACTCATTTGTCGCTTCCCTCACGGGGATGCTTGAAAGTAAATGGTTGATTTTGAACGAAACCGGCTAAACATTATGATGACTAAAGAAAATAATTTCTACATACAACCCATCCCTTGCGCCGCGGTCGGTCGGTGAGGTCATGTAATATTCCGCTTAGAGGCGTGTCTAAACTATTATATCATATCATATTTTATACCTTTCTCCGTACATAAGTGCCCACGGAAGATGGGACACTCATCGACCCATCGTGTGCACACCTACACACCTGCAGCATCCGGACCTGAGCACGCTTCTCGATTCGCCGGTACGAAATCGGTGAGAAATACCGATGCAATTGCTCGTCCTTTGGAAAGCCCGGTTGCTCTTTCTCTCGTACGATTTGTGGCGCCGGAGATCGTTCGGAGATTGCTCTCAAAAAGCTGTACGAGATATGACGAGCGGTGTGTTTGCCCTTTTTGGCGTACAAATCACACGCGCTCGTGTTGATTGTCTTCGGCTGTGGTTGCGGTGTTATCTGTCGTTGTGGTTCCAAACGCTCCCCACTGGACGGGGCAGATGTTGCTCTAACAACACAACCAGCATTGTTTTTCCACCCCTTTGGGTGGCCCCCACCGGTGTAAGCATGTCGACGGCAGGCAGATGGTGGTTTTGGACATGGCAACATGGCGTCAGGTTTAGGTCCCAGGTAAAGGTGTCTCCTTACTCCAAGCCCAGCCCAGCCCAGCAGATCCTCCCGTATCCAGGATATATACCACCATGTGCTCCACCACAGGCCCACACACACACACACACACACACACACACACACACTCACACCCAAGGCATCTTCCCGGGGACCGACCGGAACGAACGATGAGTATCGCACGAAGTGAGAGCGAAGGAATCGTGTAGAAAAAGGAAATATTTTCGCTAAAACGGACCCACACACACACACACACACACATTGGAGGGCGCCAAATCATTTGACATGGCGCCGGGAGGAGGCGGGGGTGGGGGGTTTGTATCCAATGTACAAATATAATAACAATTCCACCCGGACAACCCCGTTTCGCCCAGTTCGAAACGGGGGACACAGCCAAAGGAGGCAAAGAAAAAAAGAAAAACAAAATGCTCCAAAGAACTGTATCCTCCATAAAGTGTCCCTTCCGCTCGCGCCCCCGAGATGAAGCCACCGTCGTCAGCCGAATCGGAAACGGCGGAACAGCATATATGAAAAACATAAATCACATTCCAGCGCACGCGCACACATCGCCGAACACACACACACACACACATAGTGATTCTAACCACCATCTTTTGCAACGGCCGGGCGTTGAAAGAGTCCTTTGCGAAGGGACACAAATGGCAGGGAAGTGGAAGTGGGGGGTGGTAGGGGATGGGAGCGATTTTATTGAATATGATGAAAATTTGTTGCGCCTGTTGCGAGAGCCTTGCCCGGTGGCGGTGCGCTTGTGTTTGTGATGGTGGAGTTTTCGCCTTATATTCGGGTTCGGATTTCCCAAACTCCGGCTCGTTTTTGTATGCTCCAGCACTATTGCGCATCCTGCCACACGCAGTACTGTAGGTGTGTTTGTGCGTGTTTATTCAGGCCATATGAAATTATGACGTTTCCCTCCGTTCCACCGACCGAAGCTTCCACCTCTCTGTGTTGCTGGGCTGATGCTGGGGCGAAGTGCGAATGTGTGGTTTTAGCTCTCGATGGGCGTTTATTTATTTTTTGTGCACTCTACGCAATTTCCACGTGTGGGTGAAAGAAGGAAAAATGAGCTTCTTGGAAAAATACAAAATGGAGAATTTTATCTTGCCTGCAGCTTGCGGGTTTGTATGGAGCTCAAAACAGTGGCTATTTTAAGTTTCCCAACACAAAAAGGAAACACCCATTTTCGTGTGTTTCGATTAATTGATTGAAATTATTGCACTATTAGTTGAACGGGATCGTCTTTGCGGGATAGTCCCCAAATTAGATTCGGCTCGTGTCATCGGCGGCTTTGGCCATCGGAGCAATTGGTTTCGGAGACATTCCATTCCGGACTCACAGTTCCGTGGCGTGGAATGTTAAAAATCGGGTTGAAACCAAGACACCAAGTGCTAAATTATGAGCATTTATTGATGTGCGGGTGATGCCACGAAATGCGGATGCTCCGAGGCACGAGAATAGGCACCATGGCATTCCATGGACCGTGGACCGTGTGTCACAGTCCATTCGGTTGTTATTACAGAGCAAATCCATCGGCGGATCCGCCGTCAAATGCGATAGATTCTTTGTCGTGTGTGACGTTTGCGTTAAAAATTTTTTTTTCCCCATCGCAGCAGGCGGTGATTTCCATTTCCAGCGCTTCCCTACCGAAAACAATCTGTCAGCCTGACCGTAAATACATAAACAAGCGCCCTGTTTACCTTCCATTCACCTTTTGCTTTCGCTGCTGCTGCTGCTGGCTCGGTGAGTGGGGAAAGCATTTTTATTTTTGTGTGTATTGCCGTACGACAGTTTGGTTGGTAGTTTTTCGAGCCGAGCCGACCTATCGAAATCCAAACAAGTCGTTTTTAAGCCCTGCACTGCTAGGCCGAGGGCTTGCAGAGTCTGAGGAAAGGGAGGAAATCAAAATCGACCAAAGGACATGAGAACATGACGGGCGGCTTTCTCGGCGGCATATTCGGTTAGTTCCTCGGGGAAAGCGTTTTGACGCAACGGAACGCACACGAAATGGGAGTAAAATGGTCCGTACGCTTACCGTGGTAGTTGTGGTCGTACGACGACGACATTAGGTTTTACCAGACGAATGGAGATATTAACGCCACAATGTCCTCGCTTGCGCCACACGATAACACATAATTTAGAAATATTTGAAATTTCAATCCCGTCACCGTTTCCACCATTTCGTTCCATTTCTTTCACTCCCCCACTTCCCATCAGTGTTCAGAACATTAGTGTGTCCCATAAACTCGCAGAACAGGCTGAGCAGGAGTCGCGTACGGATTTCGGATTTTGGTTCTTCAGCGGAATTCCATCACGAAAACCGTTCCATCGTGGTGGAGGGACGGTGTGTCACGTTTCCTCCCATCCACCCACCCCGGAGCACAAAACCGTCTCGCGAGTTAGCAAGCTCAACATTCCTTCCACCAACAAAAGCCATTTACGCACAGTCCCGGGCCTCGCTCGCGGCCTCTCGGTGAGCAACTAAAAATAATCAAAAATTAAAAACCAATAATAATTTTCCATTCTCTGCCCCTGCGGAATGCAATGGCCGGCCGGGGCGGGTGAAAGCGTGAGTGAAAGCCTTAGAATGAGGAGCAGTCGTCTGGAGGTGTTTTAAAAATAGTTGACGATTTATTGATGCACAGTCGGAACAGCTGTGCAGCGGTGGGCTTGCCAAAGGGGCAGACTCCAAGCTGTGCGAGGGAAAACTAATACTCGACGAGGATCACATTACTCGTGCGTAAGTCATCCCGGGTTTTCTACCCCCGGGTCCGATGAGATGGGCTGTACAAATGTTGCCCGTTCTTTTCGATCGATCGATCGCTTGATCAATTGCGTTTGTGTTCGAAACACAGCGAACGATGATGAAAATATGTATACACAAATTCGATAGGTTCCGTGTTTTTTTTTCTGCATATAAATATTACATTTCCAGTTGGGGAAAAAGTCGCATAATCCGTTTTTGTTTTCACGAGCAGGATACTGGATGATTGCCACGGGGAAGGAGGGAGAAACCGGACCGGATCCTTTCGAAGCCACACAACAAACGCATTTCGTTCCGAGTGTGCGGTGTTTGTGACATGAAACAGGAAGCACACGGTGCGCCCCCGATGGGGTGACTTTCTTTCTGACAGATTTATAATAATTTTGGTGAAAAATTCTTCCAGCGCACGTGCTGTTTGGAGAGGAGAAAGAGAGAGCGGAGGTGACGTGCGCCTCCTTCTAATAATAACACACACACACACACACACACACACACACATTCACCATGCGAAGTATTAGACAAACAGAAGATTGAAGCGTAGTAGGCCATAAATGTCAATGTCGACTCCTTTTTCGGTATAGACTGGGTGCTATGGCAGGGTGATTTATGGACGGGCGGTGGCAGGCCCTTCTGGACCGGTGAGGCCATCGGGGGAGGGGTGAAGAAACAATTCGATCGTTACACTTAAAATCGTGCGTGAAAGGAAACGGTCGCGATACTCATTTGCGATACTCATTAAAAGCGTCGGTGATTAGACAGGGCGAGAGCGAGAGAGAGGGAGAGCGGAAACCGAAAAACCATTTGAATTTGAGCAGCAAACGCCGGGTCGCACTCGGTGGTCAAAGGTTGGCCTTTGTTGGCGATTCATTTGAGGTAACAATTTTATGATGCTCTCCGCTGCGCCGAATAGAGCCGCACAAACAAAGTTTCCATCCCTGTGGAAGGCATAGACGAATTTGAAATTGTAAGTTGTAAGGTGACCTCCCTCATTTCTCGCTATTATTTAACTGCCCTTACTTTTGTTTCCGTTTCAATTAGATTAGCTCGTGGCCCCGAGGCCAGCACGTTATCACAACAGCTAGCCTTTGTGCATGGCGATGGCGCATATTGAGTGGAATTTATTTTGATTGATTTAAATAAATTCAAAACAAAAAGGCGACCAAACCTCGTATCATCGTATCATTGAATATCGATCAGCCCCGCTGTCAATCGAAATGTGAAACGGGCGTGAAGTGTTACCCCGGCCAAAGGCGAAGCCATTGCAAATGGTACGCAGATTAATGTGTATGATCACAAACAACACACAAACACACACACGGACGCACCACGTACATATTTTCATGCTTTTGTGAGCGAGCGAGCACCAGCACAGGCAGTGAGGCAGAAAATAGAAGAAAACAACAACAACAAAAAAACACAGAAAATAACATGTACAAACACATCGGTAACAAAACTAAATTTAATTGAACGAGATTAAATGCAATTCGTCCATCGGTGTTTATTGAATTTTGGAGGTGGTGTGGGTGTGGGCAGGAGGGCGGTACGGTTTTCCGCAGGCCGGAAAAAGGACAGATTGAGTGAGTGATTGAATGCGTGCTGATTCTGTGTGTGTGTGTGTGTGTGTGTGTGTGTGTGGGGGGGGGATGGGGGGGTGTATATTGCCAAATATTTCGGCATCCATCAATATGTAATCCGCAGTTATGTAGATTTGTTTTCCGATTGCATTTGCCCTACCGGGCAGATTCTGATGAATTGCGTTTAGAATCCGAGCCCAGTGGGTGGAATGTGTTGCACATTCCTATAACGTGCAACAAATTTCGATCGAATTTTGTGTGAAAACATTACACGGGATGTGGAATTTATCCGCTACATCTGAAAGCATGTTAACGGTCCAACTAAGGCGGGAATGCTTAGAAAATAGGGAAACATTCACACCACACTTCTGGACCTTTCGGTTCATCTTGTAGGAGCATAAAAAAATGCATAACATCTCGTTAGACAACTCGCTGGCCACAGAGGATAGGGAGCCCCAAACTCTCATGCTGCTCATGCCAAAACAGCGGCTGGAAAATGCAATCCTTTCCAGCGGGAAAACCTTTCTCATACTGGGGTTGAACAGCATCCATCATCTCAATGTGTGGAACGTTTGAAAATAAAACTCCCGCTCCCATATTGTCTCTGGCGTCAGTAAAAATAAAAAAAAACATACACATACACTTGTACTCCACCAAATTGGGAGGAATTTATGATTTTCTGTACAGTTGGGTTCGCAATTTATCGTTTCCACACTCGCCCCACACTCTCGCATGGGGCGTGAATTTAACCTCCGCACACACATACAAACACACGCACGGACCGACGATATGAATGGAAACGATAAAAAGAATAAAGGACGTATGTGGCCAAACGATTTTGCTCACTTACTGCAGAATGCATCCTTTTTATCGCCGTTTACGCCAGACAAACGAGCCGCATGTGGTGGATGTGTGTGTGGGAGGGCGGAGGGGAAGGAGGAGGGGGAAGAGGGAAATGAACCCTGCCAACCCCGGTCGAAAGAGCAGCATTCGCACGAAGGGACTAAATGGATCTTGTTTGGGGCTGGAATCGCTATTGCCAGAAAGGCTCAGCGTGCGGAAATGACAGGGCGATTTACGAAATTACGAGCCAAGGTCATGATGAAAATGGTAAACGCTTTGAAAGCGTATTCTCAAAACGTTAATTGAACTACGTTTTTGTATTGGCTTACGAAATGAAAATTACCCAACAATCACATAGTACAATGTATGAATATTTATAAATTTGTTAATTTTCCATAGCACAAACAAATTTCAGTGCGAAGGAGCGCGACGCTTCATCATACATTACACAGCTTCGCGGTTGCCTAGCAACCCGGAAACAAGAAAGGAAACCATCTATCGAAACAGGACGATGCTGCTACTTGCAGCTCCCATTTTTAACGCTGGACAGCTCCGCTTTGGCCGTGGTGCGCCGAAAGAAAAAAAACGAGTGAGATGAGCAACGGAGAAAAACAGACATCGACCACCCGAGAACCTAAAGCTACGTTTCACTCTTTCTCTGTCTCTCCCACTATTTTAGCGGTGATGGTCGGACATTGTCCTGCCGGGGACGGTCGATCTGAAGACAGTTGGAAAGGGGGCAAGCGTGCGGGTGGGTGGCAGCCGAATAGGGTGAAAGAGATGGCTTGTCTGCGTGTGAGCCAGCGCGCACAAGGATATCGGGTAAGTACGGGTGTGTTGGTGCGCTGGTCAGTTGGAATGTGCGAATGTGTGTGAGAGCTTGTGAGACGTCCAGCGGACGGGCGGACACTTCCCGAATATGGACGGTATGTCGAACGAGAGCAGCGAGCGAGAAGGAGAACGAGGTTTGTGATAAATTTAATATATACACTTGGGCGAATATTACGCCATCGAGAGATGGTCAGTCGAAGTCAGCGCCAGCAGCATGGCTAACCGAGAGGTACCGGTTTTTTGTCCTTTTCTCACCACCGTCCACCGGGAGGGGAAGGGAGGTGAGGATCGCCCCATTGTGTAACGATAGCCAGGACCATTTTCTTCGTCATAAGGATGCGCCTTTTGCTACGATGTGATTTACTGTGCGCGCTATCCACGCCATCGCCATTCGGTGTGGGAGTCTTCATTTTTTGTTTGTGTATGTGTGCCGAACATACGCACACCAACGTTCGAAACATAAACGAAAGACCTCTCTCCGTCCCCCGTTTTCACCTCCTCTCTCCGTTACATATGAATATGTGTATGAAACCCCAACACCCAACCGAGAAATCATTTGCACCGAACGCGTTTGGCTGGGAAAAGCGATGGGGTTTTTGTTTTTTGTTTTGCACCATGAGTGTGTTTTATTTCCTTTCCAGCAGGTGTACGAGGTACGCTCATTTATTTCCCATTTCTTTGTATCGTCCGCAGTGGTGGAGCAGGGAGGAGGGGGCAGGGGGGTTTGAGTTAGCCGCACGAAGGCTAACAATGAGCTGCTACAATCGACCAAAAAACGAATGCTAGGAAAATGCAATCAAAAAATAAAAGGATTGCTTCGTCCACTGGGTGGCGTCCGGGACCGGGTGGACCATCAGGTGGACGGGAGTACGAAGGGGTACGCGAGGAACAGGCCGGGGGTTGGTCAATAAATATTTTATTCACTCGAAATCTCGCCGGCAACGTTGGGGCCATCTGGTGGTGGAGGGAGGAAACTTTCCAATCGCTTCACAATTCACTGCTGCTGCCGAGCCATTGGCAAAACTTCTCTCAAAAGGATACGGCCACGTTCGGACACTACCTTTTGGTACGGCGTTAAGGAGGGTGTCCCGTGGGTCTACTATCCCGGGGACCGCAAGAGGATGAAATATGGCCCCGAATCCATCCGTTCCACCACCGACACCACCGCCACCGTCTCCCGCAATCGAGTGCAAAGTGCTCACTTTTGTAAGAGAATCGGTACGAAGGAACCCATTTGTGTGCTTGGTGCTTCTTGCCAACAAGGACACACACACACACACTCGCACTCGCACTCGTGCACAAAGAAACTGGCGGTTTGGCTCTGATTTACGGTCGGCGGTAGATGTGTCCAGTCTGTCCTGCGCGGGATGGACGCTGGAGGAGGCGAAAAAAATACTTTCCAATCGAATTTCCACTTCATAGTTTAGTTTCTGTAAAGCGAAATGCTTGCCCTGCTGGAAAGATGACCAGCGGGGACTACCGGAGGAGGAGGAGGCAAGCGGAGGGCAGCAGCAAATGGCAAAATGGATGCTGAAATTCCCGGAGCAAAGTTATTGGAAGTTATTTATTATCGGAATTTTCGGTGTTTTTGAGCACAGCCAGCACCGAGTTGGGACTGGCGGTCCGAGGCCAGTGGCGGTGTGTGGGGATACGTTCCGGATAGTAAATCCGGTAGCGAGTGTGGTGGTGCCGGAACCGGAACGGAGACGGAGCGGGAGAGAATGGAATTTCAATTTTGAAATTGATTTCAATTCAAACGGGAAAATGGTTCGAAGAATCATCTTCATCTTCCGATTGCGAAGCGATTGATCGCGAAAACGGTACCGCCGCCGTAGGTATGTGTACGATCACCTGCGATGGCGAGGGTGGTGGTGGGGCAGCCGGAAGGTATGCATTCAAATACGGCTCAATAGATCGCTCAAAGGCATCGCAAGGAATGCCTGTGCAGCGAATTCCCCGTTACGGTGGCAAACAGCAACCAGGAAACCGGAAGCAGCTGGGCGAAACTACATTTCCATCGAACAAGTCACAAGCCAAACGGTATCCCTCCCCTTCCCAGCTCCGTTTTATCATATCGCGATGATTATAAGTTACTTTGCATACGATCACGCGGAGTACGAGTGAACCGATTATGACTTTATTAAAAAGGAAACCCCGAACGCCCTTAGGGTAGGCCTAGGTAGCCATCGGTGCTAAGCAGCCTAAATCAATTTCCACACCCGACGCATTTATTTAGACACGCATTTTAAGTTTATTTTCCAATTTTCCCCGGATCGGTACCAATTTGTCCGTTCCGTCGAGGGGGAGGGTGGGAGGAGAGGAGAAGGTGCTATTATTTACTTATACTCCCAGGGGGGAGGGAGGAAGGACTAGGATGCCGTGAACATCCCTATCGTGTTGGACCTTACCCCTCTGCCATCCACTCGCTTCGGTTTGGGTTTCTAACTGTCTCGGAATATTCCACGGACGAGGTGCAGATTAGTCACTTACTTTATCAAAAACGGATTTTGCGTTCCGTGGCCGGCCGGTATAAAGGGCACAGCGTGCGAGGGTGCACAAAGCAAAGTGACAATCCCTTTTGGGCATACATAATTCACACATTTAGTTTTTTCTTTTTTTTTTTGATATACACCTCCCGGAAAACACCCTCCCAGCGTTCGGGTTCACCTCAGGTTTTACCCTCCCCGTTTATTGCCCTGCAGCTAAGAGTGGTGAATTTTCCGGTTGGTTCCCGGCTTATGTCCGTGCCTGTTTTCGATGACAACAACTTGGCACAAATTAATAAAACATATTCTTTCTCGTGAGAGGGATGTTTTATTATACATTTTTTTGTTTGTTTCGTTCGGTTGCTTTTATTTTGTTGTGTCCAACACCGCCGCGATACGCTTGTTAGTTTTAATGTTGATATTACTTCATTCGTCCGGGATGTCCGGAAGCGATTCTTTTCACACTTGCCATTGTTTTGGCCATTCTTTCTCGCGTTCTCTCTCGTAACATCGAGGAGGGAAAAAGCACCATCCCTTTTGCCAGTGGCGGCGGGTTGCTTCTGCCGCAGGTCTCCCGGGGACCGAACCCTGGTAGCACGAACCTGGTTGCCGTATCGATTCCATTGTGTTTATGACAACACGCGCGTAAATCACATCTGTCATGACGTCGCTAAAACACATCCGGCCCGGGTAGGGCGGCCGTTTTCCACCTCCCTCGGGCTAGAACAGCTAGAACCATTAAGCACTAGAAGAAGGCACTGCACTATATATTTGAGCGTATGTTGCTGCTGCCACTTGTCAAATACCATGGCCGTTCGATTCGTGCTTGTGTGTATGTCAATTTTTCACATCTTTAACTAGACTAAACAATCCACCAACCGGCGGGAGGGATGATTCAAGCGATGAAATTGCCGAACAATCTTTCGATCCGATAAGACGAATCCGTGGCGCCACCGACCGTGTCGCCAATGTTGGCTTCTTAAAATAAAAAAAAACCCCTCAATTTGATGATCATGAGTCGTGATCACGCACGCAGCATGGTCTAATGGAGGGGGAAAAGAAAAATACCCGAACCCGAACCGGGCTGGCTTGAGAATATTATATTTTTATGATGCCACACATGGGACATCGGAACGGGGAAGCGCCATATAAATTAAATTTTTATCAGCTCATAATGTTGACAACGGCGCCTCCGGCCGGTTACGTGTGGTTACGTCCACTGGCCTCCATTGAGCGTGCCTCCTACCTGCGGCCAAACTGCGATCGAAAGGATGAAAAAGGTCCGCTGCGCAAATGGTGCAACCGAACGCTCCGCGTGTATCCTGTGTCATCGTTCAAATGCATCCTTTTTTTAGTTTTTTTTCTTCGTTCAAATGTTGGGATGCTCATGCTCGTGCAATGCCCCGTCCCCGTCCCCGTTCCCGTACCCGTAGCCGTATGTCACATAATTTATGAGCTTCCCTTCGCTTCGTCCGTTCCGTGATTGCGGTACGGCCGAGGAGGAAACACTTGTCCTTTTTCCAAACACGCTCCCCTCCCGCTCGATCATCCACAAACAACACGCAAGACGCACACAGAAGTTTACATTTTTCTATTACTATACCGTGCCGTGTTTGTTAACTTTTCTCCCAGCCGATCCAGCCGATCGATGACAAACCGGCGCGTCGTGAATGGGAAGGAATGGAAAGGAATGGACGGAGATAAACTTATAAATTATGGATTCCGGTTCGTGTTTTTATTTGTTTTTACTAAAAATTGATATCAAAAAGGGACAGTTTGTGATTCGGTCTTTTTCGTCCTCCGTCCGTCCGAAGGTTCCGCCTGGCTTTCGTAGGAGTTCATGGGTTTTTTTTAGGGTTTTATTATTGTTTACTGTAAGTCTGCACAGTATTTAGAGGCGAAAGAAACGAGTGTTAGAAGCCATAGCGGTTAGCCCCTGCCTACCGCTCGGACAATGGCAATACTTCACACATAGAAGTCCCAAGTGCGTGCCCTCAATCTATCAAATCGACATAATCGGCCAAAGTGGACGGGAATGGATCATCGTCTCGTCTCGTCTCGTCTCGTCGCGTCTCGTCGAACGAATCATCCGGCAATCGAACCGAGGCCGAGGGCAGCCGGGAATTGTTGGACAAAAACTGTCAAATAAATCGTTACAATGCTCATTAATTTAATGTATGAATCTTTAATCAACGCCCCTCGATGGCCCTTGAGATGGTGTCGCTCGAGAAGGGGCCGAGGGAAGGAAGCCGGGCGGGCACTCGAGGACCCGCGCGATGCGTTGGGTGAAATTATTCTTCTCAAGTGGTTCTTCGGTCGCGTCTCGGCTCGGGTCTGTTCGAGTGCGCGCGAGGGGTGTTCTAATTTTACCGAGAATTCAAGCATTTCCCTCCCGAGAGGAAACTGGAGGAGCCTGTTGAGATGGGCCGACGTGGTGTCGGTCAATAATGGATGTTGTCAAACATTCGGGGGACAATTATTATATTTGATGTACAGCATGCATAACGATGATCGTTTTACTTTTGCATAAAGTAGGACATTAGTCAATGACAATTTTCTCCACCGTGCCATCGATATTGGAGTGGTTTTGTTCAAATGGTTTCCTTTTTCTGCTTACTTTTTTGAAATAATAATCGCCTAGTTAAGAGTGATAAATCTCCTTCTAGTGTGTGCGCTTGCCTACTATAATTATTTTTCTTTTTTTATATTTTAAACCACGCTTTATACTACATACTGATACGATGTAGAAATATGGTTTCTACATTCTTACAAAACCAGTAGTATAAGTTGTTGAAAAACTTTCTAACCCCAAGCAACAAGTTCGTTAGGCCAAACGTACATCAAAATCAACCCTTTCCTAGTTTGATCCCGAAATCAAAGAACCCATTTGTGATTGTGTTTTTCGATAAAGCCAGCACATGCGGCCAGCACAAATAAACTCCCTCGGAGATGAATATCTGATTTGATGAAAAATATATCACTATCGGTGCTGAATAATCACCGGAAATCCGGTAAATATTCACTCCCTCCCGGTAATAATTCCCGCACAAAATGCCACCGACGGGTGATGGGAGGGGGGGGGGGGTAGGTGGTTGTTGTCGTATGCGCGACGCCCAGGGGTGACCGCCTTTTGTCACTAACTCATCCGCAAAGTAAACAGTTCCCAGTGCAAGCAAGACGCACGCAGACGGCACACGCACGCACGGGTCTCGGAAGTCATCTTCGGCCGAGAGCGAAATCCTTGTACCGAAAAAAGGGGGTTTGTTTGTCTGGAAATTGTTTCCGGCCCGGCTCGGCAACGAACGCAAACTTCCTGCAGGGGCAATTTTCATATTTCAATACGAAATAAATCGCTGCTGATCA
>KI915043.1:14917021-15065395 GCA_000473445.2 Anopheles farauti
GGGGGGGAGAGTAAATTGTTGTTTTCCCCGGAGATGGGGATCGCCTAATCCCAATTCTCGTGGTGTGTGGCTCAAGGATTTGAGCGCTGGTAATTAGTAAACCGTAGTATCACTTTCGCTTGACCGAACCGATGACCAATCTCAAAGTGATGACCCGGGCACGATTGCGCCGGGTAGAATGCTGGTCACGAACAGGATAATGCGAACGTGCATTGAAAGTACCTCAAGCGATAAATCGAATTCATTGCAATTTCATAACAAATTCTTTTTAACATCTATCGTGCGTTGGGCGAACAAATATTGCCACCCCCGACATTTGGGTCGTCCACTGCATACCAGTGTGTCTTCGCAATCTCGACAACCATTGTGTGCCTCCAAATCCTGTGATCAATCAAATCCCTAATTCTTCCGCACTTTCCGCACTGTTACAGTAAGGCGTCTAAGGCAACGCGACAACCGAAAGCCTTCGTCGCGTAAGCGTTCGCCCGGTGAAGAGATAAGCCGCCGGGAGGCTTCGCATGAGTACTCCACAAACACACACACACGCACACTGGTATCAATTTGCCACTATTTGCCCCTTAAAATCTCTCCCTCCGGTGTAGCCGTTGTTTCGGGTCAGATTTCATATGGCAGCAGCGGTGCAGGAAGCAGCGGGCTAATTGAATAAGTGACAAATTATGTACATAAGTTGGATCAAATTTCTAATCCATCCACCGAGGTACTTGCGCACTAGCGGAACTAGCCGTTTTTTTTTATTTGTTTGCTTCCCAGTGTCCGAAGGGGAATCGAATGCGAACGAATTATATCGTCCCGTAGCAGCGCCTACTTCGTTCCGTATCTTTCCGTAGCAGCGCCTACTTCGATCGCCCTTCATTGGTAAGAGCTTTGCCGAACATAGGTGGGCTTTCATTTCTTTCGTTAGACTATTTTTAGTTTTCATTTTCGTCTTCAATTTATCGGGAACTAAATTTCAAATTCGAAGGACGCTCGTCTGCGGCACATGGCCGATGGGAAAGAATCATTAATTCGGTGCGCATCCTGGTCGGTTCATAAACGGGGTCCTCTCAGCGACGATGACGGGGCGGAAAAATGGGACCAACGTTCGAAATGGATACCCTCAAATGGAAGCTATTTTCCATGCCAACCCGAATTGCCGAACCCAAAAAAAAAAAGAAAAACGCCTGAAACAGAAATGACCTTTTCTCCTTCCTGTGTCTGGCGCTTGAGAAATTACGCATGATCGAGCACTGCTGCTAGAGCGCACGGATTCCGGGAGGTGAAAAACGGAAAAGAAAAACCTCATTTCCTCCGCTCACTGTGTAACGCTGGTAGCCGCGTTCCGATTCGTTCCCCTCACTCCCACCAGGCCCGCACATGGGAGGAAACATAAACGAAAATTAATAAAAATCTTTTTGACTAATGCGATAAATTACACATTTTTGGCCTTTCGGCACTCACGGCACCTGTGGCCCGCTCGCGAGCCCAAGCGCCCAAGCCCAAGCCCGAATCCGGCTACAGTTATGTGCACAAGATTTGGGTACGGAGGCGCGCGCGGGACGCGAATAGAGAACCTCGATCGCACCTCGCTCAAGTTCGCTCAAGTGTAGAACCCGGTTGGATTTGGGACGGACGCAATACGATGAATAGGAGATCTTACCCAAGCGCAGCAGCATAGCTAGCTTTTTTCTGTGTTTTTTTTTTCATCAGAAATGCCGACACTTCGATTGAAGAAGCTCGTAAAAGCGGGATCTTCCTCCCAAAAAAAAAACCCAAGCCTCCAACACAGGGTTGGGATGTGTTCAGTTTTATGAATGAGTCGTTCAAGCATGATTTGATGTTTTTCTTTCCCCCCTCCTCTGTCTTGTTGATCTGCGCCCCCCGGGAAGCGAGGAATGCCGAGTGGCCGAGACTTGGAGGCAACAGGCCTCCCCACGCGAGCATGGCGAAAGCATGCGAGATTCATTCACTTCCACTTGGGGCCGCTCGTTCGTGGGGATTGCTGGCCTCTTTGGTATGTAGAGAAAATTGGTCGCCGATTGGTCACACCGGCAAGGGGCACGAGGGGGGTTTCTTTCCCCTCCCAATACGCCATCATCTTGAGGAGCGGTTTGATTTCTGGTAGCCAGCGTTTTGGATAACACCGTAACCCGTTAGCCGTAGCAAAGGGGTGTTTCATTCAACCGATGGCAAGAAATCTTCAATGAATTTGCTTTTTCACATTTACCCACGAAACAAGAAGACCGGTGGCAGAAGCAGCACACCATAATATCAATGACAAATGACGTGAGCAAAAATGCAACTTCCGGTTCAGAATTAAACGAACCATCAATATTTAATTGCTGTGTTGCTGCATTTGTAATAATCTCGGTTTAAAAACAATAATTGATCATTTGCTGCCCAAAACCACTGCGTGCCAGTTTTGGGGCTCATCTAACGAGAGTGACAGTGAGCGAGAGAGAGAGAAAGTAAAAAAAAACGGAGCAAAACATGAACCGCAATCAAACCCAAACCACTGTGAATGCAACAAATTTGCAAGCACCGTAGCTTCACCTCAAATCCCAGCCCGTCCGTGTCCAACTTTGTTGTCACCCAAACTGATTGCAATCGGTTATGCTGATGTCATGGATCATGCCTAAAAGCCATTCTGTTACGTTCGTTCTCTTTCTCTCTCTCGCACTCACTCTTCCCCTATTCCCAGTCAACCACACTGTCAGATCAGACGTTGTTTTTTTGCTCGATACTTCATTTCACTCATTTTCCATACCAATCATCCTACGTAGCAGGCGTTGAAAAGGCGTATAAAAACTCACCGTAAACATATTTATGCCGCTTTTGCGATCATCCTTTACCACCGGTGGCCACCACTGGCTCCCTCACCACCTGCACCGAGAACTGCACCGGAGAGGGTGTGTAAGTGTTATCAGATAGTAATTTAATGAGCAGTCTCATTAAAGACCTTTTTTCGAAGCCAGTATGTGGCAGGTGTTTTTTTATTTTTTTCCCTACCCCATCCATTTCGGTTGGTATTTATTTTTCGGTATTTCGGTTTCGCAACTAACGCTGGAGTGGGAGGGAGCAGGAAGTGGGGAAGGGGAGGAAAAAAAAGCAAAAGTATTCCCCAAATAAAATGCAACCGAATGCAGCAACATCGACGCAATAATGGGAAGGATTTCCCATTCCCTTACTCTGCTCCGTTTTTTTTTGTTATCCTTCGATTCTGTCCGGGTTTTGTTTGCACGAGACAAACAAGCCATCGTTCAGAAATGTAAAAATTGGGAAAATAAATAAATACCAAACGATAACTTGCAAATGACTTTGGATCGGCGAAAGCGGGTCTGGTGCGAACCGTGGCGTTTTTTTTTTATTTTGCCATCCCCAACAAAAGCTTCCTCATTTCGTCGTCGGTCGCTGCCTGGCCGGTGTTACGGTTAGTGTGTTGAAACGTTCGATCGCGGGTGCCCGAAAAAATGGCCGAATGAGAAAGAGAAGAAAAAAAATGCTCAGCGAGGAACGCGTTCGCGACACGGCAATAATTTATGGGCGATCATGTGCATAAACGTTTTCATTAATAAAGACGACCCCATCGCCAACAACCGATCCCATCAACGGGGAAGTCTCACATGCAAAGTCGTGATTTGCTGGTTGAGCTGCTGCTGGATGCTATCGCACCTGAGTGGTGGATGGAGTAAAGGAAGCAAACAAATAAACTCGTGAGGATGTCACGAACTGGGGCTCCGAGCGCTCTCGCACGTTATCAATCTTCCATATGAATAAACGCATGAGTTTTCTTACCGTTTTCAGTGAAAAAAAAAACACCGTATAAGTGGCATAATATGTGCCGGTGGTTTTGTGTCTGTGATTTGGTTTCCCTTAAGCTCCGTGTCTTCCGCGAGAAGGGTAGAGATGGATGATTGACAAGAAGCATGAACGAAATAATCGACAACCTCGCTCGAGAGTCGCATCGCCAGCCAGATTGATCATGCGAATTTGAATGCCCCAGGCGCCCTTTTTCGCTTCGGGTGCATCGTCTGTCACTGGCCGACCTGCTTCGATATGATTTATCTGCCGTGGAACGCTGGAAAAACCGCCACCCGAAGGGTGATTGACTCGACAAGACGTCTCGACGGTTGCTTTTCCTTTTTTTTTGGTATTTTCCTGTCCTATAAAAAGAACGCCCGCTGCCTGTGGGAAGCGTGAAATTCGTCCACAAAGCGATGGAAAGCCAAACGGGATGAGATGGAGCTCGCACCCTCCCTCCTTGCCCTGGCTCGTTTGCCCTCGGGGGATGAATGTGTCATCCGGTGTCGTTTAAAGTTCGTTTTTTTACGTGCTCTTATCCCGTGTGCTCCGAGGATAAGATTTCTTTTTACAGATTTTCCACACCTTTGGGGTTCAAGGTTTTTTTTTCTCTCCCTCTCTCTCCGAACCAACCCGTCGAGAAGGATGTATTCTGCTGGGAGGCAGTCGACAAGAAATTGATGTACTGCTCCCTCTAGATTCCACCTCCAAAATCGGAGTTGGTGCGTTTGTGCCAAATGATGATAATAGTCGCCATGAGACAGGACGGTTTCGAACCCGGTATCGGTATCCTTTTCAACACCGCTTTTAAACGCGCGCTCGTCCGGTTTTCTATTACATGTAGCAAAAGAATGAGGCCCAGGTTTTTGCCTTGCCTCAACTAATGCGCTAGCCAGCTTCCCTTCCCGATTCCGGGATCGGGGCGGAAAATTAATGGTATAATTTCGTTCGAGTAAATAAATTACTCATTTGGAATAGATTAACGCGCCCGTTGTATTGTCCATCGTAATTTCACTTGCCCCGGAACCGTCCTCCTCGGATTGTTCTGAATTACGGATACGGGGGATATGCCAAATCTACCTTCCTGTGTGCGAAAGAAACTCATCTCCCGCCATCAGGCAAATGATGCAGATGAATAGGAAGGACGAAAAGTAGCAACTGTTGAAGGGAAACGAAGCTGATGCTCTCTTTTTTCTCCACCGAAGTCATTCATTTCCAGGTACGGGTTTTCTTGCTTTCGAATCATTAATTATTTTCGGTATGATTAAGCGATTTGATTCCGTTCCATTTGCCGCCGAAACACATCCGAAACACACTTAAGTGCATTCTTCATTTTTACACAAAACCGAGCCGATGCAAATGAAGTGTTTTATTGGCTATGCATGTTGGTTCGATTTTTGTAACACAGCACAGCAGATATTTATCATGATTATCCTATCAAACGACACCGCTCGGACGCTAGCGTCCTAGCACTCAGTCGAACTGTTGAGAAATGCATGAACCACTTCCAATAAATCATGCTTTCACCCGAATCTCGTCACCGATTTTGAGGCGGTTGAAACGAAGTTGTGGCGCGTTATGGAAGCGATCGCATTACATTCCAAAACCCAGCACACACACACACAAGCTCGCTTTCCACAAGATCAATATTTTATGTCAATCAGTCGCCATCATGCGTGACATATTCGCCAAACTTTATGGACGTTCCATGTTATATTTCGCTACTATATTATTCAAATCAAATTGAACAACCTTTTCCGTCACGTATTCTTCCGCCACCGTTCCTCGGGGGACTACCCACAGGGAGAGAGAGAGAGAGAGGGAGCGAGAGTAGGCAAACCACGGATAGACGAGCCAATTTTCTTGTTTCGCCTCATATGCGTACTTCTGCGGTGTATCCTTTCATGTCGGTGGCGAACCTTTTCCGTCACCTAGCTTAAAAGGGGTTCCACCCGGAGCCTTAAGCACGTGGCACGATGCGAGAGAAAGCGTTTTTATTTCATTTCGGTGGAATTTGATACAGATTTCTGGGGCGGAGGGTTTTCTTTTGGTAACAGTGAATAAATATTGAATGTGATCTGGGTGTGCGCGTTTTGCGTCATACGATTCCCGTATTTTTCGAGTGACATGAGGCAGGATATCAGTTTATTTACCCAGGGAATCGCGGCATCACAGGCGGCTTTTGATGTTTCGAACGGAGGATGCCCGTTTAATTCAATTATAAAGCGTGGTCTTACACACGAATTTTGGGATTTGGAAATCGGTGAAATTTTGATTTTTCTTCTTGAAAGAAATACGCTTTTTAAAATACAAAAAAAAACCAAAGCAAAACGGAGTAAAGAAAATCCGAAGAAGTTTTATTTCACCAAAAGAGAATGCTTCGATATTCAGCTCCTCATTTTGCTACCCACAACGCAACGACGCTGCAATGCTCAATCGTTCTTTCTCTTTCATGCCTAGCAATTCCTCGAAATGCTCCGATCCCTGTCCGATGGCGGTGTTGCATGTTATTTATTAAAATAAACTTATTATTATTGGAACGAGACGCGATTTGTAGATAAAAAGGCAGCACCACCATCTTATGGCTCGCACCAACACCGGCCCGAGCAGTCGTAAAACGCACGACCAAAGCGACCACGGTGCAACGGTGCGATGCAGAAGAGACCGCAACGTGTCCGGCTGTCGATACGATGCCATTCGGAGAATGCAATAGCAGCAGCAGCAGCAGCAGCAGCAACGCAGCTTGGCGATGCAAAGAACTGCGACTAATTAAAGCCATAAAATATATTAAAAATTATGTTTGATCACTCTCGGCAAGGGTGAGTAAGGAAGCCATTCGTTTATCGAGCGAACTTTTCGACTTTACGCTTTCACAGAGTGTGCCTTGATCGCGACCACACTGGGCCGACCGCATTGTACAAAATGGTCAAAAAGGCAACTTCAATTTGTTACTATGTGAAATGAAGGAAGGGTTCAAATCTACTTTTGATTCGGGATTACAAGTATTAAATAATTGAACAAATTATGCTACTTTTTTTGCTTCACTCTGTTAAAAAAGGGAAGGGCGCTCACAGTGTGTTGCTGGAAAAACACAGACACCAACAAATCTTGCGCAAGTCGGTTTGAACGACTCATTAACACTTTTCGCATATATTAAAATATTGGCATCCAAAAGCCCAACTGCCGCACGTGAGCGCTTCCCGATGAAAGAAACCTCAAAAAGGAGGATACTCCTTTTGGTAGCCTTGTTCCTGCAGTGGTGGGGCAGCAAATTACAGCCACACATACGAGAAGAAAGATAAAACATCATTCCCAACGATCGCGGCAGTTGCCTGCAAAAGGCCCATTTAAAGCGGTAGGAATAATGGGCAGGCGAAAAAAGAAAACATTCACAAAATATAGCTCTCTTTCTCGCGAGACGAGGCAGCCGAAGGTGACGATCATTTATGCAAGTTCATTGCAGGCCATCATCGTTCGGTGTGCGAGTTCGCGCGATTAGGAGCGATATGCGCACCCGCGTTGCCGCGAAGGTGACAAACGAAAGCATGATGGCGCGATCAATCGATTGATGTTCTTGCAGCGGCCGAAAGATGTAGTAACGGGAAAGGGAGGCGAGTAAGAGAAGGGCAAAAAAAAAACCGCCCATAAAACAAACCTTCATCCGTCAAGTCTCGGGAAACGATCGGGAGGATACGATGACAACTGATTGCTGGGTCTTCCGTCCCTGCTACACGGTATCCCTCGTTAGGTGACCCTTTTCGGGGAGTTGTCACCGTTTCAGAGCAACTTCCACCCGAGCCCAAACATGAAGCCGCCGGTCGCCACTCACTTCAAGCTACTGGTGGGCCGAAAATGAGCAACGCTCCGGATGCTGGGAGCAACGAAAGGGTATAAAATATTGTCGATTATGAAAAACACAAGCCCCAACAATCGACACCAGAGCGGGAGAGAGAGAGAGAGAGAGAGAGAGAGAGAGAGAGAGAGAGAGAGAGAGAGAGAGAGAGGGCTCGAGAAATTTGAAGTATTATAAATCTTTTAAATCACACCGCATGCCAACGCCAGGCCAGCGTGCGATCGTTTCGCGTGGTAAGGGATGGAAAAATGTCGCAATGGGTTTTGATGTTGAGAAGTGGGGTTGATGAGGGGAGAGAGGGAGAGAAGGTGGCATAGCATGCCGGCTATGTTCGGTGGCAGCTGCGGTACGCAAAAAAGGGACACAACCGCAACAGCAGCAGCAAGTGAGTAGAACCCTTTTTTGTAAGCAGCCGAGCAGCAGTGAACAAAGTGTCAGAAGTGAATAAAATGTGACTAAGAATGAGCATAGTATGTTTGCGCTCCGCCACTACCTGTCTTGCCGCCGCGGCCAACCCAACCCCAACCCCAATCGGATTCGTCCTTGGCCAGTTGGGGCGGAGGGTTGAAATAAGGGGAAGGCGAAGCGGAGGGGACATGAATCGCTTCGGGTCCCGATTTGCAGGAGGACGTATAAATCGAAATCGAGCGACGGAGATCGAAACAATTCCCGCGTCGTCAGAACATTCATCTCGTTTGCAAGTGATATATTTCTCGCCTTTTTATAGCCGCTCGCTCCGTGAGTGAGTGAGTGTGTTTATGTTTTTGCCTCACAGTTTCGTACGACTAAAACCCCGGCGTAAAAGACGCAGAATCTTGTGACTTTTTCGGACGTGCGTCGTGCGAATGAAGCGACCCGGGGTTGGGGATGGAAGACGCGTCAGGGTGTCAGTCAGATGCATGCAGCTGCAACCGATTCGGGAACAGGGAAACTCGCACACGATTTGCTCGGAGCGCATTAAACAGTCGACAAAGGAGTTTGTATGTTTGAAATATTAAAATTAATATCTTTTCTTAATGCACGAAATGGTAAAGAGAAAGAGTTTTTAAGTTAGAAGCATAATAACTCAGTTTTGCTGTCAGTAAAAATTGGATTAAAAAAAACGTCATATTCCGTCCATGTGACAACGTTCCGGGAGCATTAATAAGATTCCGAATTTTCGGAAGATTACCAAGGTTTTCGTAAATTATCGCCCTCCGCCAAAAAAAAGGACAATGCACATACCGTGATTCCGCACACAATCGAAGGACGAACGTCATCGCAGCTAAATCATCGCAAACGGGAGCACAAATCAAATGCCGCCCGGTGCCGGATCGGACCGGTTGGACGGTCGGAAAAATGATTTGTGACTGTCCGGGGACAAAAGACAGCAGAATGCAAAATCCCGCATCCTGTCGCGCTACCTGTCTTCGCTTGGTGGTTTGCACCAACAAAACCCGCGAAACCGAAACCGTTCCGTTTTGTTCGATCGTCTTTTTTTTCCTTCGCTCTCACTCTCCCTCTCTCTCTCTCTCTCTCGCTCCTGCGACATATTGCGCACGCCCCATGCTGTGCGAACTGATCGATGATTAACTTCCCTTTTACGGTGCGATGCGAGCCGCGCAGTGGCGGCTCATTCTCCAGCAGGCAAAAATACCCCCGTGGCCCCGGAATACGCCCGGGACACACATCACCATCACCGCAGACTCACATTCCCACAAGTGTTCGATGACAATTTGAAATATGAAAGCGAGAGTACCGCCCCAACCGGAGTACCGGTGCCAACCGGAATGTGGTGGACGGTGGTGGAAGGAAGGGGGATCGTCCACCCCGTTCTGACCGTTCGCGGCCGAAAACAAACAAAAATCGAACGATCGTTCTCGAGGGCGCGCGCGCGCGCTCTCGCGATCTTTTTCGATCTTTCGGTGGTGGTTCTCGAGTTTCATATTTTACCGCTTCACACTTTATCCCATCTTTCGGTGACACTTTCGAATGTGGTGAGCCGAGCGAACCGTGCAAGGATCGTGTCCCCACTCTGTCTCCTTAATCGGGGAGTGGGGTGGAAGGTAGGGGGAGGAGGATACGAAACGGTATTTTGGCTGATCGAGCCGTTCGACGATGACGACGACGGTTCGGAAACTATGCGACGATCTCTCCGTCCGCTTGTTCTGCTTGGTGGTAGACGGTAGATGCGACACGATCGTTTCTTTCTTTGAATATTTTAAAGCTCTAATTAAGTTTTGTTCTCCGCTTGGCTTTGGGTAAAGGTTCCGTCCCCGTCGGCGATCGGCAGCCATTCGGCCATCGAAGCGGCAGAGTGAGTGGGTTTTATCGACATCAGGACTATTAATTCTCGTAAACAGGAGAGCTGTTTATTAAATTGGTCCGACAATGGAAGACAACCGGGAAAACAGGAGATGATTTGTAGCAAACGCGTCCGCTTGCCCTGGTGTGCCGTGGCCGAATGGAATCGAGTTCGAGCCACGAATCGGCCGTGCCTGCCTGCCCGGACAACAGTATCGTTTTTCCGTTCCCGTGGCCGTGTTTTCGTAATATTCATATTCAATTAAAATTCGAAACATGTCTGACCTTCCTTTGTCGGATAGCGCACCGGGTCGGGGAGTGACGCACCGTGCGACTAAACTTCGACTTAATGAAAATTCATTCCAAGATAAGCGTTATTATGTCCACTCCACCACTAATCCGTCCAAGGCCCCCCCCCCTCCCTCCCCCTCGTCACCCACCCGTGTTTTATCGAACAAAGTTGTTTCGTTATTTGTGTCGTCGAACGAGAGTGAAGCACTTTCCACTCCTTCCCCACCCGCTTTATGGTTTGTTTGATCGGGTTTGAGCTTTGTTGGGCAATATTTTTTGTGAAATATTAAAAAGCTTCCCATTCCCATTCGGCGTTCGAAAATATTATCAACCAAAAACAAACACACGTAGCTTAACTCCCCACACCAAGTGGAGAAGAGAGAAAAAAAAACGTTGTGTAAAGGCTTCGGTCGGCCGAGATTTGCATTCCAACCCCAAAAACTCATCCCATCACTTACTGCTGCTGCTGCTGCTGCTGCTCATAAAACGATACCCGGCTCGCGGCTCGCGTGGAGGTAAAAAAAACCAACAAACAAACAGATAGACTCGCCGCCGACATCCATTGCGGATATGATTTCGATAGCGCTTTTTTTGGAGCGATCACCCGTGCCCGTCCTTCCCCCGGGCAACTGGACAAGATAATTAAAAATGATAATCTAAAACACTCACAAATCGACCGCGAAAATCAATATTTGTCGACTTAATGAGAGCGACCGTTTCACAACAGCTACTTAAACGGTGCTCCGAATGCCAGTAGGCAGTCCCCCCAGGCCCACAGGTGACTGATAAGCGACTGTCATTTGGTTAAGTAGCCCACCACCCACTTCTCCTCCTGTCCGCCTCCCATTCGAACGACTTGAACGTATTAATGTGGCACAAGCCACTCTCGGCCGCCGGCGAGAAATTGAGCGCATATTAATATTGATTCCACTATCGGTGCGCTTTGTTGCGCAATCACAGAAGCTCGATTTACGGAATCGGTGATGGAATCGGAATGGAAGGAATTGTACAAACATCTCGACCGTGCGCACATCGAGCGCGAAGTGAAGCTTCGTTGTTCATCACAAATCGATCGACAGCAGCCAAGTGTTGATTCATCAAACATCAGTTCAAAATCAAACAAATTCATCCCCCAACTCGTGGAGAATGAAAGTAAAAAAAAAAATCAAATACTAGAAACACGGCCACTCGCGATCGAGATCGAGCGATCTTTTGATGTAATCGAAATGCTAGGCTAGTTTGTTCGACTTACGGGCGCGCGTTATAAGAGTCTGTCCGTCAAAGATCGATGTTTATGCGCTTGTACGAGGATAAATATTTACCGAATTACGCTGAAATCGGTGCAAGTGGCGTAGTGCCACGCGGTACGTGCCGTGCGGCCAGTACCTCTTCCATCGGCCAGCTCCGAACTTCCGAACGCGTCTGATACAATCCAGATCATATTTTTATAAAAAATTGCCCTCTGATTTAACGCGCCATTCCTCGACGGTGTGCACGAATGGCTCGCCCGGTTGGAATGGCCGCCTGCCCGGTGTGCACCACCGCATAAAAGCGTGAGTGAATAATTTAACACAATTAAATTTATCATTTGTTATAATAATTCTCGACGCTAACCGGCAATCGACATATTTATTTACAGTTTGTGCCTTACCGGGCGCGTCGTCTTGACCGGCGTCTGCCGTTGACTCCAGCTCGTTCGCTCGTTCGTTCGCTCGCTCGCTCACCTTCCCTGAAAGATGGCCGTCCGTGTATCGATCCCGCGCGTGTCGGGCGATTAATCTCGTTTCGAGACCGAGAGCGCGAACGTTTGCTGGCTCCGGTGGGAAGGGTGCACGTGATTGGGTAGCTTCTTATTTTCAGAAGTTATTTTAATCCTCACCGCTTGCGTCCGTACGAAATTCGGAATTCGGTATTACCTCGACCGCCGTGCCGTACTGGAAAGACGCCAGCCAGCCAGGTAAGCACAACCGGGTCGGTTGTCAGACGCAGGTGGTGCTGAAGAAGCACGGGGAGGCCAGGTTAACAAGCATTACTTCCATCTCGGCTACCGGAATGGTTTTCCTCTTCCATTCTCTACATCTACATCATGCGCGCAAAGATTAGAGACTAATTAAAACCGAAAGAATATTTCCCAACCTCCCCAACCCATGGCGTGTACCTGAACCCCTGAGCACCGGAGTCGACATAAATGATGTCCAGCGGCGGTAGGTGGCGATGGTGAGCGGTGAGCATAAGAAATTCGAAAACTTCCAAACCAAGCGCACAGAACAATCGTGAAGGATCCGGTGTATTGGGACGAGACGCATACCGGAGGTCATATTCCTTCTCACCTGACCTTCTTGCTCGGGTTGATCTGCCATCTAGCAGTGCGCTATCTTGCGCAGTCGTCCACCGCGAAGCTGTACGTGTGAGTGTGCGGCCATTGGTACACATTAATCTTGAGGAAAAAATTGTTTGAAATTTAGAAATTTGAAATTCAATTAAACCAAATTCATTACGTCAAATAAATTTGGTAGCCAAAATAAAAATCAAATAAATTACCACCACCTTCCGTGGCCCATGGAACCCTCGAAGATGCTACACGTTTGGAGGTGCGGTATTGGTTCGGAGAACGCACCCAAGAGTCAGGACGGCCAGGTTTTTTTTTTTTATTGGAAACAGTATGCTGGCGGGCCAATTGGATCCGACGATGTAAACGCAGAACGTATCAGATGATGTTCTCCTCTGCGAACAAATGCACACGTTCGCGGGGTTGCTCTGACTGTTACCATGGTTACCGTCTCTCACGCTAGTGGAAAGCTGGGTGAGCTTGGGTATGAGTTGGAGATGAGTTTGGTTCAGTGAAGAAAAAAACTAACTATGCTTTCACATGTATTAGTCGCCGTGCTGCAAGAAATTACCTTTGTTGGAGCACTTGGAGCGGGTTCTTTCTGGTTCGACTCGGTGTTTGTAGTAATAACAATAAAGAACCCATATTAGAAACAAAATCCCCCGCTTACCAATCCTCCCATCGCACCAAACAAACGTCAACGGTGGCGACGCAGTACCCACCCACCGAAAGGTCGGCCCTGGTGGCACCAGCACCAGCGTGTAAGGGAGAGTAGTTTTGTTTATTTCATTCGTCTCGAGTCTAGACAATTAAAAAATATAGTTACATGCGCTACGGCTCTGTGCAGCGAACCTGTGCGCTTCAATTCACGCCATCAAGCGTTCGGAGGGTCGTCTCGTCTTCGTGACATAAAGCAAAACCCACAAACACTAGGCAATGGAGCATCGTAAGACCCTGCCTGTCCTTATCATCTTTATGGCCGCCGAGATTGATGCTACAGTTATACATTTTAACACATTGCAAGGTTATTCTGTGCCGATGCTGTTGAGCAGATAAAGACAAAATGGCTCGAAGCGGAAACGATCGATCGCCTCAGCCGCGGTGCTGCATCTCACGATGGCGATCTTGTTGTATTCACGCCTCGCCTAGCATCCCGGTTCGCTGCCTCCTCTGTCACACCGATTGGTTCGATTGCGCGGAGCAAAACCGAAGCAGAGTCAAAATATAATATTTAATGATGATTTACGCAGCGTTACGCCTATCGTACGTGTCAAAGCGTATGCACGAGGCCAAGCTTCGTGAGCCCGGGACCAGGCGAATGGTGGTCGTTGTGAAACCATAGACGATATAATTCAGATAAAATATGTGCACCTGAAGCGAAGTGGTGGCGTAGCGGACAGAGTGGACGATTAACACCCGATTCTTCCCGTTCGCTTGCTTCGCGGGTCCGGTTCTTTGAGTTTTTTTTCTCCTTTCATTCCATCCTTTCCACAATCCATGCTCCATGATGCTCGGCTTGGAAGGTGTTGAAGAGACTGCGCGCTATTCTACGATCGGTAAACCACCGATTTCTCGCCGGCTCGTGGTGCATTCGAACCCGCGGTTTAAATAATTTATAATATTTTATTGCATTAGCAATCATGTTTTCAGCAAATAATTCCCGCGTTCCAGCCGTGCGAAGGTGTGGGTGTGTTTTATGGCTTCCTGTAGATCGTCCTGGCTGGAAACGGATCGGTGTGCGATTACTCTGTCCGCGTCCACAGAGTCATATCATTTACTTCGATCGTCAACCGTTTTGATCGAGAGGATCACACCACTGTTGGCGTTGGCGCGTTTGCCGCGACCACTGGACCAACGTGTGTTCCCATGGTTTCTAATTTTTGATCTCAGTAACGTCTTTCGCCAAATTTCTTTCCACTCCAACTTCCCTTCTATGGCGAAGTTCGTCCGTCGTATCATAATCACAAATCAACACGATCAGATCGCTTTCATTCGGGCCGAGTAGTCACCCACCAGCCAACGATCACTTCATTCACAACTCACAGACCGCCGTCGAAAACTCGTTCCGATGGTCGGGAAAAATATTCAATTCATAACTTAACTACCGACCGACCCCTGGCGTGCGGTGATACGCTACTGTTTCATCGGTTCCTCCCCACCAGGGGGTGGAAGGGAGGATGGAACTACAAAGCGAAACATCCGCGGCCTGTGGCTTCGGGCGGGATTGATTCCCACCAGGCAGGGGGTCCTTTACTAATTGGATTAGACGGTCAAATTAGGCAAATTCGTGTTGGATCGCGTTGGAAACATCATTCCAGTTTCCGGTTTCTATTCAAGCGGGATCGTAGGTGCTGTTGTGTGAATCGGTTTTTGCTTCATGTGAGTTTTTTTTGTTGCATTTTTGCATTTTTTGGCACGATGTAACAAGATTTCGTTCTTGAATGAATAAATTAATTTCAGTGTTTTCTTTTCCACCGAAACACATTGCTCAAAAAATTCTTCTTCTATTCGACCACCATTTACAACCATTTGAATACTCACAAACATTGATCTCGGATGGGGTTTACTTTCCGTTTTGCTTAGCTTTTAATTAGACATCCATCAACTCGCTCGCTCAAACGATCGAGTGATCGTCAAAATAAAGGTTTTTACGATCGCATCCTCTTAATGCTCTTCGTTGGATGTCGTGAGCCGTCGATAGAGCGAACCGAAAAGCCTCCAAAGAATCAGTTAAATGATTTTTAATGATTATCTAAAATTTTATTTATTATCACTACGGCGCAGCTCGAGAAGCTCGCGAAGGACGGCGCGTTTGGAATTTAATTTCTTTGTGGAAGGGTAACACGAGAGAAAAAATACATATATACACTACCTACTGGCATTTTCGTCGAATCCATCCATTGAGGGACGCACCGGGTGCGATAATAAAACACGAATAAGAAGCGCGTCTTTATTCAACCGATCGGAGCTCGAAGAAAAATTGAGCAAATAAAACAACGAGACCCGGGCGTGTTGCGGATCGTGCACAAGGCATCGAAAACCAAGCCACCGATCGGTCTGACATTATTGGATTCAATATCTCATAATGCGTGTTTGAAATTGTGTCGAGACCCGACCCAATCGGGCTCATAAAATGGCCACCAGTTGTTGCCCACCCATATCAGGCACACAGGATCGGGACCCGCCCGATCAGCCTCCAAAATAAAATTTAAAAAAACCGAGCACTTACCCGTCGTCGTCGGGCGGGTTGGAAATCAAATTGAAATGAGTAAAAATAAAATAACAATAAAAATAAATCAAATAAAACTTCCCATTCCTCTCGCACCAGCACCAGGCCCCGATGGCCATTTCGGAGCGATCCTGTCACTTTTCGGACGAGCTTTTCGTCCCCCGGGTGAGTGATGTCCGCTGTCCGTCCAGAGACCGACCAGCCGAAAGAAATAAAACGAAACCTCTTCTCTCGCTCCGGCCGGAAAACCGGATCAGTTATTATAGAAGATCATTTTTCAGCCCCGAGTGTGTGTGTGTGTGTGTGTGTGTGTGTGCGTGTGTGTAAAAATATTCACACCAACGATTATTCAAACGAGCACTAAACAAGAGGCCGCAAACATGGTTCATATAACCACGGAGGTGGGCTGGCATCGAAATTTGCAACGACGCTGCTTGGCTTTATGCTAATTATCGAAGTTTTCGTTGGTTGGGTCACTCGAAGAAGGAGAAGAAGAAGGGGAACAAAGGCACTGAGAGGGAAAGAGATGCAAAAACCTATAATAATGTAACGAGCACAAATCTGAGCGCCCCAGCAGTCCGGTTTCCCGTTCCATTTCGAGGTGATCCCTCGGCAGCCGCATTAATAGACATAAATGAACTGAAGCTCACGGTGCAGACGAATGCTCGGGAGATGTTTAAAATAATAAAGTTTTTATTTTATCCCCTCACCGCGCGCGCTGCTCCACCCGACCCGAAAACAAGCCAGCCGCTCCCAGAGCCATTCCAAGCCTCCTCAGACATCCATTCTGGGGATCGTTAGCTCGTATTGCGTTATATTTTAATTGTCAATGTATGTTTATGCCTTCCTTGTGCAATGTGTGTGTGTGTGTGTATCTCCTCCTGCCCCCCCCCCCCTCTTCCCGTGTTGTACAACACCATTACCTGCAACAGCTATGGCCTGCCATGTGTTGATCATATTAATTTCCGTTCATCATCCGAGCAGCCTGTTGCCCAGTTGAAATCATAAAACAAACCACCCGTGATCTCTCCCTCTCGTATAATTGCAGTCGGACAGCGGACAGCGGACGGCAATAATGGTATTCTTTTTTATCATTACTTTTTACTTTTCAGTTAAAACAATCGCCTTTAAAACCGAAGGCTGCTGCTGGTGCCACCGAAGAAGAAACTACTCTTTTTTTATGTGGGAATCCTACCAATTTCAAGCGAAAAGATGCTGCTTTTTTAATCATCCATCTTGGATATGATAGAAGCGCTAACGTGCCCTCTTTTCTCTCTCTCTCTAGCTGAGAAGACTGCCAATTTTGCTCCAAAATGTCCAAAACTTCAAGTGCTTGCGTTCTAACGCTGTGCGTTGAGCTGAACGAGCCGAGGTAACAGGTAATGCGTGATAAAAGTGCTACCCCCAAGCTTGTTTGTTAATTACGACACAGCTGGTACAGAGATAGATAGATAACATCAGCCAGGAGTCGGAGTAATAATTCATTCGTGGCAGCAAATAAGTGGAAGGGTTTGCAGCTAAAATCGCGCTTCATTATAATTTTTGCTGCCCATTTCGTGCGTTTGAAACGTTTGCCTAGCGACGAGAAGAATCTAGTCATCATTGCGCTAGAAGGTTCGACCGACATTTACATCGTGAAGCTTTGTCACTAACTTGGGCTCTCTCTCTCTCTCTCTCTCTCTCTCTCTCTCGCTCTCTCACTCTGGCTACGATTGGCTCTCGAATCTCGGTGCGGTGAAATGAAATGTTGTTTTACTTTCACTCAACAACAACAACCATCCAATATGCCATCTTTCCAGTGGGAAAGCCCGCAAGCGATACCCAGTCCAGCGCCGAGTCACACACACACACACAGAGCCAGCGCCAGGTATGAATAAATGAACATCACAATTGTTTTTCCTTCCCATTACAGGAGGACCCCGGCTGGGTGGAGTATTTTCCTTCCATTTTCCAAGCAAACCAGCGAGGCCGGAGGTTGTCGCGTTGGAGTGGGATTCAAGCCACTTGCCACTCACCTCCAGCTCCCCATCCCAGCAACCCCAACGGGAAATCGAATGGCGCACGGGAACGTGGCGTTTTCAAAGAAAAAGGCAAGCGACACAGAGAAAAGGTAAATATCGTACAACAAATACACGCACACACATAGAGACGTGCGCACTCGGTGCCCCATCGGATGAGTTAATGTTCTCGATTTCATATCAAACAGGAGTTTCCCTCTCTCCCCCCGCATGCTCCCCTCCCTTTCGAAGCAGCAACTGAAACCGTTTCGATTTCCAACCGTTTGGAGTTTCCGGGAAGGCGGAAGGCCACGGTACGTACCGTGCGGAACGAGGAACATGGGTTGGCATTTTATTATGGAAAGTTGCTCATGCTAAATTATTCAGATAAATATGTATACACGGGCTCAAGGTCCAGAGAGGACAGTGTGCGCTGGAAGAAGGTGCAAGCGTGCGCGCTGAGCGTTGGTGCGAGAGAGGAGGGAACGGAGTGGGAACGGAGCGGGTACGGAACGGGGTATTACGACGACCGATTGTCGAAGAGTGTCCTGGGTCGCTTTGGGGTGGGAGCTTGTTGTGGGAGTGTGTGTACGTGTGTGTGTGTGTGTGTTACGGGGAGGCTTTGATAAATCCAATAGGGTGGATTGGAATTGGAACAGACCCATAATGGAAGCGTACATTCACGTGCCATTGTGTAGGTGCACGCGCATAAATGCCTTCCCCACACGATGTGTGTGTATGTGCCTGGTATGATTGAGCGTGTATGTGTCCTACCACCTTCTTCCCCACACAACACTCCTGCCCGTTCCATCAGCAACAATAGCACCGCCGAGCTCGTAATCTCGAGCACTCGGTGAATAAATACTCATCATAGATCCGTGACGATGACGGTTGCCGTTGTTGCTGCTGAAGACCAAAGCTCCCCATCCACCCACCCACTCGCACACGTACACACACACACACATACGTACACAAATATAAGCGAATGTCACAAAGGGATATATGATTCCGTATCTGTCCATCTATCGTGCAGTTTTGGTCTACGTGCTGGATCGGTTTAGAAACCGAACACGGTTCCGATCCTGCCAGAGGACAAAGAACCTCACACCCGCACTAGCCGACCTCTGCTCGGGAGAGAGGAGGGAGGAGGGCCGGGATTCATATCTCGCTGAGGTATCTTCTCCAGTACTGGAGTGAATGGAAAATGGGGTGAAAGTGGGGCGAGGAATGCTTGAATCACATCGTGATCCCACCGTACCGTGGGTCGTGATAAACGGGTACATTAGGCTGGAATGGATCCGTCATCCCGTGTCACAAAAGGTTTCGAAAGGAAGCTTCATGGTTGGGCTGGACTAAAAGAGAGAGAGAGAGAGAGAAAGTCTTGTGTTTTTTAAAACGTTTTTTTTTATTTAAATTTATTAAAATACCTTGAAATGTATTTAAACTGTGAGAGAAATGGGCATAAAGCAATGCTACTACTAACAAGAAATAATATTTTACCACCATCACAGTAGGCTGTGTCATTTGACTTGATGTTTATATTTTGCTATACAACATCGCGTTTTGCTAAAGCCAACCTAAACTGCCAATGATTTCGGTGAATCAAAACGACAACAATGATGATAAAACCGCCCAGAGATGACGCCATCGCTAGTGCCACAGTGTCCCTTTTCGGTACTTGGGGGATAACCTAACTCAAACACATATGCAAACACACACACACACCGAATGCCAACAAGAAACCGAATCAAGGAACCACCAGCCCAGGGAACGAGGGCGAGGGTGCAGCAGCGTTTATACGAGCGAGTCGAGGCTTAAACGCCGTCGATTTATTCTGCGTATATTAATATCAATGTGTGTATTTGGTAAAGGGAGGAGTGGGAGGGAGGGATGACAGAGCGAGAAGAGGAAAGGAAGGCATTCGGTCGTATGGCACACAGCGAAAGGACACACAACGCTCGGAATCGAATGAATTTCACGGTAATGGTAATCCTTTTGCTCCCTTTTGTCAGCTCCGGCAACGACATTATCTCTCCCTTTTGACGCGAACTCCACAAAACCCTCCCAAAACCCCTGCACCACGCGTCAGAACGACGTATTGGGATGTATTGAATCGTAAAATCGTTCACCGGGCGCATTTTCAGCCGTGGTTGGATGCGTTACGGCTGTGGCGCAAAGCGAACGGGAACGGCCATTTTGTCACAACGGTCCCCCTCCTCCTCCCCCTCTTCTGGTATTACTTCCCAAACTACTCAAATTTCGTACCAGTTACCGCGTGTGTGTGTGTGTGCGTGGAAAAATCGATAAAATATACAACCATTTTATTTTTCCACCCACCGATAAAATAAATTTAGCTTAATAATTTATTCAAATCATACACTGCGCTCGGCTCGTGGTGGTGTTCGTGGAAACTTTGCTGATTTGCCCGGTGATGATGGTGAAGGGGGTGTTATTCACTTGCAGGGTCCTGGCACTGGTGGGTCTTGATTGCAATCGAGCGTCGCATATCGTTGGGTGGACACACAAAAAAAAGCTGATCAAAGGATTCAGGACCAAAACCGGAAGCCATTGATTGGGACTACCACCGATAGGTTGGTACGGTGGGTAATGGATGCGCGTTGACGGAAGGGATGATAATGATGATGAAGGTTTTTCACAGTTCCGTTTGACTTAACGATACCGCCGTTCGTCGCTCTCTACCGAAAATCACCCACGTGTCATACAGAAAGGATGGTTAAAAAGATGTTTTAACAACGCTCCTGCTCTTCCATGCCTTCTCCCAGGAGACAGAAGCGTGATTTCTAAGCGTTATCCTTTTCCGTTGACTTCCGATACTTTTTTTTTTCAGCGCTTCTTTGGGGCGGAGATACGCTTTCGACCAATACCTGCGGTTACAGCATCGGATGGCAGAAGATTCAACAGGGAATTATGAAGGACACTGCAAACCGCATGCGTATCCCAGCGCCTGCTTTGATTCGCGATTGGAGCACCAAGGGAAACCGAAGTGTTTTCTATACCGTGGGCCAAGGTTAATAAAAGTGAGATGGTATCTTTACTTCAACACTTCCCACGAGAGTTGTACGGTACGGAAGAAATTTAAACGACATGTAAAGATGTAATATAACAGTTGTACACAAAAAACAAAATCCCTCTTCCGTAGGCAGCGTAAACAATCATTTGTATCGAGATGTTATCGAGCACTAGCAGCAGCGTTCAATTAAATGCGTCGTTTAGTTATTCGCTTAAGCCAAAATGTTTGCATTACATTAATCATCTTTGATCCTTTCAGCCATTTGGATGGTGTAACAAAAACCCCTGGCAGTGACACACACTGTCGCTTGTCTATTAGAAGCTATTCAAAACCACCGCCCAAATCCTGCGAGACCTAAGTCGAGCAAAGCATCCGCTCGCACCACACGCCGCGCACGGACGGGCGGACATCCGATAATGGGCTTCCGGGATCGAAGAAGCCGGATCCTCCCTCATAACGCGCGCGATGATGTAAACACACTCTCGCCAATGTCACAATAGATAACATAAATTTATGATTACTAAATTGTTCATCCCCACACGTGGCCTTAATCAGCGAGCAGCGAGCGTTTTCCGTGCCGATCGGGACCAGATTTACCCCAACCAACCCAGCGCCCTGTGGATAAGCGAAACTGCACAATAACAGCACGCGACGGCACCAGCCCACCCGGGAAAAACGGGAGGTGATGGGTGATGAAAAATAATATGCTGTTCGGGCTAAACGCTTACATATGCTTCTGTCACAGTCACGTGATTATCATATTAAAAGTAAATAAAAGACAGTCGCCTGCCTTGCTCACCCTCTGCCGTTTATTTTCATTTTGTGTGTGTCCGTGTTTTTTTTTTATGCACACGCCTGTCCTATGCCGTTCTCGGAGGGATTTGCGCACCGTCGAAGGATACGGCGGGAAACGTGAAACCGTGTGCAAGTGCAGGAAGTGTCAGTTTTTGCGCCTTTTCCGTTACGATGAATTTCCATTTCATTTTCGCTCAACGGAGCACGTTTACAACGGGTGTTGAGAGTTCCCATCGTTTGGAATGGTCACAATCGTTTGGAAGCCGTTCTTTTCGAACACCGTCGTAGGTAATATTTTTCAAATAATACATTTTTATAAAATATTTGCCTGATAAACATTCCGCAAAGAGCACTCTCAGAGGATGACGTAGTTTCTTGGCCACCGGACTTAATCGACCAATCAACTGACATGGCTTCAGTGCAAAAGATGACAGTTTCATCGGCCCTATCTCCATTCCATTTCCAACTCCATTCGGTGGCGCCAGTTTAGGCACGATGTGCCTCGGGTAATGATGGCGCACCCAGCAGCGAACTGATGTTAATGAAATTTCATTTACTCTCCTGCAGCGTTCGCTATGTCAACTGCTGTGTCAAGTGTGTCGTTGTTTGTTTTTACCATTTTGGATTTTAATTTTCTGTTTCAATATGTTTTGGCTTCTCTTCTTTTTCTTTGGGCTTTCAATCCACACATCACAATGGTGGGGAGGGAAAAGTAAAATAACAACAAAAAAATGATTCAATTACAATCACAGGGAACACACAGGCACATGCGTACATCATCATGAAGATTGCCGGGAATGGAGTGATGAAATGCTGAAAATGATTTTCATTCCAAACGTCTGTCAAACCAAAAGAATCGGTTGTGTTTTTTTGTTTTGTTTGACATGGGATAAATTCTGCACCTAACATGTCCTTACATACACACACAAATACACCCATATGCTTACACCAAACGCGGTATTGATTCATCTCTCGGGTTTTTCCTCGGCATGTTTCTGCCGTGCCATGTAAAAAGAAAAACCATTAAATCGAATTCATTCATTCACAGTGGAACGGAGTGCGAAACATGTACCGTGATAGAATTAATATCAATTTTACCCGATAAAAACGGTGTCACATAAATTCTAAATTTAATTTTCACATCAGCGAAATAAATTAATCAAATAGATTTTCCTGCACTAATCGAATCCATCGGAAGGAGAGGAGGAAATGAGGGCTAATAAAAAAAAAGAAGAAGCAGAAGGAAACCCGTACTTCACACCACGAGCATCGCCACGGTCGGTTCCGAGGAGATCTCGAGTTCGTTCGAGAGGACACGTCGCCGGTGCCGGAAAGATACGGCATTTTCCTGCCTGCTTTCCTGGCTGGCTGGCTGGCTGGTCGTATTGCTCATATTCTCACTGCTTGCGTTTGTCTTGACTGTACATGAGGGAAATGTAAATCCACTGCCGCCCCCTCACTGCCGCCAGCGACGTTCTCGTGAACATTTGCTATTTGCAGCAAAGCGCGAACCAGTCGTCGTCGGCCCGCGGACCGATCCCATTGAAATTCATAACAGAGAAGAGAAGATTATATGCATCAAATAAGATTATTTTCTGTAAAATTTCACGCTCCACCATAACACGCAAAACGGTGGCCCCGGAGAATCCCTCCGCTCGGTGTTCTCCGTCGAGAAAAGAAGGCGACGGAATGTGATGACGGGAAAATTAAAAGAAATTATTTTCCTCCGTGCGGGAAACCAAGCAAGCGAGCGAGCGAGCGCGCAAGCGAACAAGTAGGCGACGGAAAGCGGAAGCACAGGACACAGGGTGGCCATGATGGTGTTTGCATTGCGCCGGTGTGTTTGTTGGTTGTTGTTTGGGGCGCCGTGGAATTTGCCGCGCCGGTAGAATCGCTTCCTGCATACTTTATGAGCGGAGCTGACAGTTATGAAGTTTAATGTCCTTTCACGTGACGGTGGCAGCAAAGAAGGTGAAATGGCGATGGCGTTGTCGTCGTAATCGTTCGACTTGCCGATGAAATTGACGTCGTCGGTGGTGGTGGTGCATGGTGAAATGGTTTAACATGGCATTAAATATGTAAATTATAGACATTCATCGCCATGATATCGAGCCGAAGGGCGAGAAGAAGATAACAAAAAATTGCGATGGCTTCCAATAACATCTTTCGCATTTTTTTTCACACGAACCTCCCGGCAGAGGTAGAGAGGGATTACAATTTCCCAGTGTTTCCGGGTATTTTGCTTCGTCATCGTCGCATCCGGTGGGTCAGAGGATCTTTTTATCGTGTTGTGAATAAATTTGTACATTTACTTAGTGGACTTACAAGCCGCGTTGTCATCGGTATTAAGGCAGCAGCAGTAGCGAAAAAAAAAACAAGGAAAACGCACACCACGCACCCACTGTGACACTCGTCAGTAATCCTTCCGGCGGGATGGTCGGAAGGATCGCGTAACACTAGGATCACACGCACCCGCTACCGGTGTGCTACATTTGTGTGACAATTTAACGCCACTCGATACCAGACGCGTGTCCATTTACCCTCCAAACCCCTCGGTTGTAACACAACGACGCAACATACACAGCGGATTATTGGCACGAAAATGATACCCGATAATGAGCAGAGCGAGAGTGAGAGATTTTACGGACGCCACCGTTTCGTTCCCGGCGCAAATCTCCCAGCACGGGCCCGGAAGCGGCCAGAGTGGCGAAATACATCGGTGTGAAATATTTTGTGTAAATAAGTCCATCCGAACACGCGTCACCGTTTCTTCCCCCTTTTTTTCTAAACAACCCGATTGACCAAGGTGGAAGCGAAATGTGAATAACAGCATCATGATTTTGGATAATGTTTTTATCGAAAATGGAGCAAATGCCGTTCTTTTATAGTTTCTTTAAAAATCGGAAATATATTAAATTTCAAAATTGGTGTAGAACGTCAGCAAATCAAAGTAACCGTTGCTGTTGGTAACAAAGAAAGCTACCTACTTATGTTTACCGTGACAGATTGAATTCTCGCACAGATGGAATTGAACCAAAAAATGTAACAATAAAAACTGTTCTCCGTGTGTTTTATAACCTGGAAAGTAATGGTAAATCGCTTAAATTTGATCAAATTACAAATGCAATAAAATCGTGACCAGTGGAAATCCTGTTGCGCTGTCTCTAACATTCATCGCCCATGATCGTCTGCATCGAGAAATGCATTCCCGATGACATTAACCTTCCACAATATGCAGCACTGACAAAAATCTCCCCCCCCCCTCCCCCTGCACGCCATGCTTGCACGTGTGTGTGATTGCAGCAAAGGGCAACGGGAAAATAAAAAAGGACCCAATTAAAACGCGAAATTCGGGTCAAGATCCAATAGAGTTCGAAGCAGCCTGCGTTCGAAGCAGCCTTGCGGCTGTGCCGAGTTCCCGCACCAGTGCCGGGGGCCAATTAATTCGATTGCGACCGAACATAAATCAACATTTGGCAACACGCAGACGACAGCGGACGATCATACCGGCTTGATCCCGAACGCACAACACCGCAGCATGGAATGAAACGAAAGCGATATGCAAACGAAATGCTACGGCTAATACGATATTGAAATGTCTGCATGCTTTCGGAACCGTTTACCAGCCCAAACCACACGCAGGAGGACATGCAGAAAACGGCAGAACGAAGCAAACCAAGCTCTTGTTAAAATTAAAATTTGTTACCAAATGAACACACGTGCAGTAATTAATAAGCGTTGCATCGGGGTTCGAGGTTGTAAAACAAGCGCTCACGTCATCAAAAATGCAATTTTAGTCTTCGTTTAGTCGGTTTATGACTACTGTCCCGAAGTTCGGTCAAGGCACGAGCTAACTGCTTGACAAATTTACGAACGCCAGCTTACGGCAGCACATGATTGAAATGACTTTGGTAGTTTTGTTTCCTGTACATTTTTACATTCGCTTCGTAATCCCTACCGTACCGGATTGATTGATTGATTGGTATATTAAAACTTCAGCTCACAATGCTGTCAAATCCCGATCGTTGTCTATCGATTTACCCTCGGTCCGTGTGCCGCGGGACGTTTTTTCAATTAGAAACAAGGACAGCACTTTCCTCCGTAGCCGGAAAGTGAGATTGCTTTCCAATCCAATGTCTATCGTCGATGTGCAGCCGGGTTTGCCGGAAGCGAGATGATTCCAAACGCTCGGCTTAGATCAGCGGGTGGTTTAAATTAAAAATTAAAAAATCACTCCGATATCCAGCGATGAGCCGGAGGGAAGCACGATCGGCAGAGATGTGTCTATCGGACACACAATGTCACTAAATCCCTGCCTGGATTTTGTGTCTGTGTGTTTTTTTTTTGTGGACTTCCCTTCCATTATTATTCACATCCCGCTGTTTACCGCCACCGTTCATCTGCGCCAAATTAAAACTAATTTGTTGATTAATTTATACTACAAATCCTCACTCACCCGCGCACTCCTTCCCTTGGGTTGGTCGCCTTCCATGGGTTTTCCAGCATCCCGCCGGGACAATCAATTTGCGATGGATCGGTTTTTCGCCTAGTCGTTGTTGGAACACGTGTAGAGCTAAACACACACACACATAAAAAAAGAAAAAATAGATTAAAAAAATCGCACAAACATTGTCGCCACACAGGGAGCTGTTTTATTTTGAAATAAGAATGTAAATCACACCCGTCACACCGGCACCCCGATTGAAATCACGATGCTCCCCGATCCAACTGAGCCCGCAGACACTCGTGTGACAGAGAGGGAGGTGGGTGCAGAAGGGATAAATGCAACAAGTGCACTCTACAAGTGTGAAAAGTGTTCGCTTTTTTCATGCCTCTCCTGTCGGGCAACAATTGGGTTGCAGAGGATAAATGAAGTGTCCATATCCGCCCTCATATTCGCGCGGCAGCCAACATCTCTCCGTCAGTCTGGGTCAGTCAGACAAACGAAACTGACCACCGGCCACCACCGGTCAAGGGGGCTCAGCTGGGAACACTTCAACCCACCAAAAACCACCACCCAAACGCCCGGATAATATCGCACCCAGCAACGGGAAAAGCAAATGCAAACTTTTGTGATGATTTTTTTTACGCCTTTGTTTCCACATCTGATGGTTATGGTTTGGGTTTTGTGTATACATGTGTATGCGTGTGTGTGTGTGTGTTTTTTTGGCCCGTACCCCGCCTGCTACCACCTCCTCCGCAGTGCACTTATTGCTCCGGAAAACAATTTATTGGCTCGTGGATGGATTAAATGAGAATCTCAAGTGAGAGAGCGAGAGAAAAAAATGGCGTGAACGCTGGACGCTCTCTAAAACAGGGCCACGTCAAATGCGATTGATTTCTGGGCTGATGAAATTTTGTGAGCATCAGTGCCGCTGGTTTATTTATAAAAAGTACACGAACCAGTCAATAACCGTAATTTCTGCTAGATTCTGTTTTTTTTTTGCGCACACCGTCCACCGGTCCAGATCAAGTCATCCTTGAGGGTTGTGAGGAGTATGGTATAAGCAAAAAAAAAAACAACCCACTCTCACACACGGGTGTTACACATTTGATCGAAATAAATGTTTACATTGTTTTACACCGAATTCGGGGCAACTTTCGTGTCTACGGGCCTACATTATTAATTCAATGAATAAACCCATCGTTCGCACTGGCTGAATGGAATCTTCCATTGTAGCGGCCAGCCCCTCCCCGCACCATGATCGTCCATGCGGGAGGCAATGAAACACGAAACCCACCCACATCCCACGGAGACCCATCACTCACGGGCCCATCATCACAACACATCAACAGGCACGTTTCAGCACGCAGCGAGTGTAAAATTTGGAATTATATTTTAAAAACCTATTAAAACTAGATATACATAACCATAAATCCTAACGTAAACGATCTCCAGCGTCCGAGCGCCCCAGCCAGCTTCACGCCGAGCCGCGATCATTGTTGTTATTTCCGAGCGAACAAATCGTGTGCTCAAACTGGCGGTTTTCGAGACAACCCAACAACAACAACACCAGCAATGGCTCGTCAAAATGAGGAGCTCCAAGAAAGAAGAAAAAAATGCTCCTACGCCAACTGTGATAGTTTGTTGCCGCTCGAATCGAATCAAAACCACATAAAACCTGGTGCACATGTTTCGTCGTTGTGGTTGCGCCTTGGCGTCGCCACAACCGATAACTGCCGGAACATCATGGGGGAGAGGGGGAAGGGGTGGAGGGAGGGGAAACACCCGAAGGAGGAAAATCCAGCTTACGATCCCCGTTGCCCCGGGCCCTAAAGATATGAAGCAATTGGAGGAAACAGGGTACAGTGGATGAATCCTAGTGTGCTTTGAAAGCGAAACAAAATGGGTAAACAACAGGGCGGAAGGCGAGCCCGCCAAAAATTATTAGAATAAGAAAGTAGACGATCGAGACCGAACCGTGGTGAAAAGCAGTGTACGAACGAACGAGGTTTTCCAGCGCACACCCCCCCGGTTTGCCCCCCGGCCCAGAGTTCGTTCGTTCGAGATTGTGTGGATTTATGTGGCCGTATTTATTTACAGACGCGGTGCGAACCGTTGTTATATTATCTGGTGCACAATAATGTAATGAGGAAATAAACATAATTTCGACTTCAAATCTGTAAACACAAGCGCGCGCGCACGTACACATCTCTAACGAGAACGCACTCAACACTCTTGCCGTTCCGGGCCGTTCAGCCGTCATCGCTTGATTTATGACCCCAGTGATTGGTGTGTTGGAGTTCATAAAGTTTCCCTCCCTCCCGGGCATATGGGCCCGAAAGATGCTTCCGTCAACCATCTGCATGTGTGTGTGTGTTTGTAGTGTTGTTGAAACCCGGGCATCAGGATCAATTTCCATCAAATCACTCATCGCACGCAAACAGACACCACCCACCCACCCTGGGAATGACCCGGAACGATCGTTAATAACCGTCAATTATGGTTGTGGGCAGGAGCGCATGAATTTATTATTTATTTGTTTCATAAACACGAACGCGTGCCTTCAATTACGACCGGAAGGTATCTGCCCTTTCGCCGTGAGCGTGGCCAGCGAGAGAGAGGAGGGGAGCGGGAGTGAAAGAAAAAAAAACGACCAAACTAGCACCGAGAACCAAAACAACAAAACACCCACAACCAGACCCCAATTACGCTATGGGAAAACTACCCCTTTCTGGGGTGTGTTTCCGTGGTTCACGGTTGGAAACTACTTTTTCATATTTTCAACGCGTGCCAAAGACATCATGTTTACGAGGGCGGCTGAGGTGCTGACTTTTGGCTGACAGGCAGCACTTTTTGCGTCTCCCCTCCCCTTCCCTCCCTCCCCCACCATCTGGCACTTCCGTAGCGGAAGCGATTCCTTCCGCATCCTGGTTCGAAATTAGATTAAGTGTGCACACCACCCTCGCGAACCACAGACACTGACGGAAAAGGGGATACTTCCGGTGCAAGGTAAGGTAAGTTTACCATGATTTCGCTTTCAGGCAAACAATATGAAGAACAAAAAACACCTCGCTCGCTGCAAGGATTGCGTGACTTTGCCGATACCGCAGATTTCTGTGGTTTCCCCCCGTTCCCCTATTTGCATACCACACGAAGAGGTGAAGGAAATGTTGAATGGAAGGCTCATTCAATAATGAAAAAACACAGCAAGCAGCTCTTCGAACGGTGGCTCATGAGAAATGTATGAAGTAACTGCATGTTATTGGCAGAAAATTGACCAATTCGGAGAGGGAGATCAGCATTTACAATTGCATCATAAATCATTCACGTGCTCAATCAGCGCGCAATGGGAGTTATAGGACGACAGTCCCGACTTTTCGATCGATCGGAAACGAAAAAAAGCCGGCCTTTAGATCCATTTTTTCTCCCTCAAAAATGGTTCGCAACTAGGTAGGTAGCTTCATATCACCAGCGAGCCGCTAAATAGTGGAACATAATGTAACGCTCGTTATCGGTGTCATAGATTTCTGTCACCATTAGCGCATACCAGCACCTCGTAACACGCACGAAACGAAACCGTTCCGGGGAAGATATCGATCGATCAGCCCGTTTACACACTTTTCCGCATATAAACTCTCCCTCACACCCTCCCGCTTCAGATGAATATCAGCCACACTGCTCCAAATCGAGCGCTTCTGCTCCTCCTCATCGTATCGATCGTACGATAATGCCTCCCCGAAATGGGTTGTGCAGAAATAGCGGCACGTACGCGGCGCGGCTGCTGGATAAACCATGCGTGACCGCACGGCGGGCCTCGGTAGGGGTTCTGTAAAAATCGAAAGTATACCACACTGGGGCACTAATAATACACAACTAATAATCAGTAGCGAGGCATTCCATTCCCTCTCGCGCGGGGCTACCGGTTGCAGAACCGAAATCGGATATGGCCATCGTGGTGGATGAGATCGCGAGCGCGCATGCCATTGAGGCAACCGGTGCACCCGGAGCAATGCCGTATGCCCTTTTCCGGTGGACAACAGCAACCGTACCCAATCTCAAGCACTCGACTGTCGACTTGTTGCCAGTTGGTGCAAGTTGACCACAGTGCGAGTGATTTTCTAGGTAATAAAATGTGTTTTACATAATTTATTAAGCCATATTGGGGCAGTCGGGGCTGCCGTGTGCCGTGTGGCAAATGTGTCATAACAGTCATATTTGTAAGCGAGCGACAAACACATCCCCGCCGCATATGGGCATGCATCATTCGTCAACACCGAAAGGCGATCAAGACGCATAAGCGCGCGCGTGTTCGGCTTGGCCGCATGCTCCCATCTCCCAACATGGTCAGGGCAGCCTCTTCGAGTGGTGCTCGTGCCATATCGACGAAGCAGTAACGAGGGTGCTCATCTATTCATCATGTTTTTCACAATTAGCCATTGGCCCATTGGCTACCGTCCCGGCCATACGATTTACCCCTTAATTACTCGGCCAAGGGGTCGGTCCTCGAAGGCAACACTCAACTGCATGATATCGATATTAGTTATGCACATTAGGAAAGGTTCGTGGTGCAATCGAAGCCCCTCGCGTGCGTCAGGAGCGACGCTGATTAATCCGTCCTACTCGATGCAGCAGGAAATGAGTTCAAAATTATTGTAATTTTGCACTACACTCGTACTTTTCCACCCTCTTTTCGGTACGGTTCGGCGCTAGCTAGCAGGCCGGAAATGAAAGAAAAGGTGCCTTTCTCATGCGCTGCTTCCCCCCTCGATCGTTTACATAAAATATTAACTTGTGAGAAATGATTTCTATGAAATCGCGCTCAAAAGGGTCCGCTCAATAGGTGGCTCATAATGGGTCAACCTATTGCGATGGACATTAATTCGAAGCATACATTAATTTCTATTTTGCATAGGGTGGATAGCTTTTGACTTTTGTTTGTCAATATTTTCCAAATTCATTTCAACACAATATTCTCTTCCAGAGACAGGCAGAGCACAAAACGTGGAGAAATTAAATCGCCTGTGAAGGATAAATCGGTATGAAGCATTTCATGGCCACCTTCGATGAGTTATCGAATTACTTTGCAATTATTTCGCAAAATTTATCCCACCCCAAGAACCGAACGTTCCCATTCGTACACAAACACAACAGCACGAGATGAGCATTTATTTAAATGCTTATTATGAATTTTATTTCCCTTTCACAGCGACGTCGTTCTGCACACTTGACAGCTCACAATAGAGCGTCTCTGCGCGGGGTGGGTACATTCATGCTGTAAAACACCCCACAGCACCCACCATCCATCCAATTCATCCCTTCTCGAGTTCGATTGATCGCTGTCGATCACACAAAAGCATGATCGGTCAAACGGGCCGTGTTGTGCAAAACGAGACGACCCACCGACGATCGACGATCCCACCTACTAATAGCCCGCGCGAGCAGCATAAAAATGTCGAAACGCGTGAGTCGAAAGGCACAAAAACACAACACAAATAAATATAAATGCAATCATCCTCCCTCGGCCGTTGCGGCGAGGAGGCCGAAACGAGACCGACCGAATGGGTTGTAGTAAATAATAACAGTTTTATTTTTAATCAATCGATTTATACTTCATTCAAAAAGGGGGGGGGAAGACCCAGCTTGCCGGCAGGGCGTGTATAGTGGTGGTGGACGATAGTTTTGGGTGAGTGAGTTAACTGCACCATACGTGTGCGGCGTTCCGGTGCGATTCGGTTCTGCAACGTGAGAAAGAAACTGATGCACCCATCGACCCTGCTATGGACGGACGGACGGATGGAATTCAAATTATATATTCATTCATAATTGCAGGAAGTTGTAATAAAGCATTCCACAGCGCTGGCGAATCTTCGGCTCCGTTCGCTGTCGTTTCTCGGCCCTGGCGGTACAAATCTCTGGTGTGGCCTTTGCCCTTTTTTTCGTTTTTCTGAACCCCAACTGGACCCCGGCTGGAACTCGTTGATGAAGTAAAACAGAGAAATCAGAGGGTACAAAATAGAAGTAACACGTTGCGAAAAAAAAATCAAAAAAAAAAACACGGCCAACCCTACGCCCAATCCCCGGGTTGTGAGCCCAGCCAGTCCATCCCGTTTGGGAACGGGACGATCAAGCCTAGGTCTTGATGGGTGCCAAAATGGCCTCCCTTCGGTTTGCCACAGCACCGGAATCCCGCAGCCATGATGTCGATCAAACGTGGTGGAGCCTCCTCCCTCTCTCTCTCGGGGGGATTCAAATTGATATAAACACGTTTCGCTCGCTGTAATAATAGCAATAAAATGCAATCGGAATGAAATGCAGTCGGTCGGGGGGATAGGCAGGGGGAGGGGGAATGAGAACAGTGGTGAGGTGCACAAGGCATGCAAAATAAGACTTAAAACAAACCGAAAGCTACAAACGCAGCGGGCGAATGAAGCTAAGAAACAATAACACGAACACGAACAAAAAAAACCATGCTGGCACACACAACGGCACAACGGCCTGTATGTGAGGCATTTTGCAAAATTGCATTCGTCAAACCCACACACACACACACACACAGGGAGAGCTACATTCAGCCAGTCAGTGCATCGGGGAACGATCGCGAACACCATTCACACTCGAAACCGTAGGTTCGCCTGACGCCTGAAGAGTGTGGGTAAAGGGGAGGGATGGCGGCGGGTTTTGCAATTGATGGGTTTGGACTTCGTGTGATTTCGATGATTGCGAGAGGCATAAAACGATAAATGCTTCGCCATGAGTGGCGTTCTCCGCAATCGGTCTGGCCCTGTGTCTGCCTCGGCCCGGGCGGACTAGAACCTTTTGACAGCCATGAGAAGCCGGAGACGGCGGTGCTCTCTGGTGAATCTGGGAAAATTCGGTTTCGGATGGACGGTGGTGGCTGCGGTGGTGGTGGTGGTGGTGGTGGTGCAAATTAAAGACCGATCGCGACCGAAAAACTGACTGCCGTGAAAAACCCCTAGATGCGGTTCTGTGGGAGAAGCGAGAAAAAAAAAGTATAAATATATAAATTACAGCCTACTTAGCCCGTGAACAGCTGCTTTCGCAAGGCGAACCACCGAGAACGGAGTGTTCATTCAAACCCGGATGAATTCGAATGGAAAGCTTTTGACGAAAGCAAAGCATTACAATTGAGCAAATAATATCACAACTTTTGCTGGAATGCTGGCACTATTTCATCATTAACATGCACGCTCATGTGCGCCTTGATCCGTGTATCGCGTAAACAGGGCTTATAATTCATAGACGAAGACAGCTTGATCAAGATGTTTGCCCACGAGTCGAGCCAGACGGTTCGTTCTACTTGCCACTCGAACACATTGTTGTCGTCGTCGTCGTCCGTGCAGCGATTTCTCATTGCATGCCAATGGCGTCGAGCGCAACGCAACGCGTTTCTTCCTTTCGATTCGATCGATGCGACGACATGTCCTTTCCAACCGCTTCAACGTTTTGCATTGCTGCAAGCCTATTATTTCATGCAAATCAGTCCGTCATAATGATGATACAAATCGGGTAATTTGTATGGCACGCGGGCATGGCCATCGGATGGGGGGAGGAACAAAAAACAAGCCAGCTAGTGCACTACTGCCATTTGCATCGCTCCGGTCCGTTCTAAGCGAGACAAATAGCGAAATCCTTTGCCGTGGGCTTTCCGATTATCTCGGCCTCCGCTCGCGTAGACGCAGCAAGAAGGGTGGCTGACTGGCTGGCTGGCCGAAAGACCTGCTCCGATGCCAGACGCGAAGGTGCACCGTTGCATAGTCAAATGGGCGAGACGTACACAACAAAAAAAAAGATGCATCTGCATCGATGTGTAACGACGTGCATAAACGTCTCGCCATTTTGCGCACTGGCGACACTCGCTGGCGTCAGCCTTTTTGGTGTGTATGTGTTTTTGTTTTGCCGTTCCTCCTCCCGGGACACACACATGGGACGGACATGGTTTTTCCAGTTTCCAATAGCTTTCCATCATGCATAAATTAATTGTATGCTCGGTGCATAATTAATTACGAGCATATATTAATTGATCTAATTAGTCACGATTTATGGTGCACGGTTTATATCACGGTTTATGTCCCCTCTCACCCCGTTGACCATTTTGACATGGACCAGTTTTGTTCGAGGGATGTTTTTTTTTGCGTTTTGTAAGCGATCACGAGTGAGTGTGTGTGTGTGTGTGTGTGTGTGTTTGTTTGCGATGCATGTAACATAGCATCGATCGAGATCAAATCGCGGGTATCGATCGGAGAGTGATAAGCGACTCGTACGACATGCACCCATTAGTCAGCCGCTGAGTTTGGGGTGAAAAAGCAATTTGTTTTACGGCCAGTTCTGTGCAGCCCGTGGAAGACTTTAATAACTCATCCGACTGCTTCGGACGGTTGCTTCGGAGTAACATCTTACCGGCTGGTTTCGCGAAACGATGCGTCCAGTCCCGGGTCCAGTTAGATGCCAGCGTTCCACCAGCAAATCCAAAGATATCAATCAACTTCAGAATCAACCAACCGTCAACATCGTTCGCTCTGTGTGTGATCAGTGTGTGATCTTCACGGTGACTTATGTTTTCGTTTTCTTTTTCCACCGTCCGGTTTGCGCCAGTTGTGCGCCAGTTGAGAAAAGTTCGCCACCTCAAGCAGGGAGGAGGGTGGCAGACGGTGGGAGACACTTGAAGGAACGCAAATTATCCACTCTTGTGGCCAATTGCAGCGAGCGCTGGGAGCAGCTCAGCCGGAACTGCTGCAACCGAGTGCCGAGTGCCGTGTCCAAAGCCAAGGGAACCATGGACCATGCCCAACGCCCACTCCACGCCCACCCCAGGGGGGTTTGGGTCGCATCAAAACGGCTCGCTTTTCATACATAAAATATGGTGTACAAATTGGAAGACATCTTGCAATCGGCTTCGGTGCCATCCGGAAACCCAGCGGGCTGGAAAGTTTTCCCTCCGGCCTCCCCTTCCGACGGGGGTAAGGATTTCTTTACACAATCCGAAACGTTCCGGTCAACACTTTTACAGCGTCCGTTACTCCATGCCCGTGCCAAACCCGGGGTGTGGGGCATCGATGTTAGAGATTTCGTGCGAATAGTTCCTATTGCAAATCCGCTTCGGCTGGCTTTAATTAAAGAAAATGACAGAAATAGGATGTGGTTTTGTTATATGTTGTTGTTATAAAATGCTTTATGATTTTATGGAAGTTTTTTTATAGAACGCGTTCTGTTTTACACAACTCCAAATGGGTATCTATTAACATGCGTTCGTTCTTGCCGTCTTTTCGCCGGCCAGCAACGCCAACCTGTTTCCCTGTGTGTGTGTGTGTGTGTCTCTTTCTGTCTACGCCCAGGATGTTAACCGAGTGAGCGATCGGGTTCGCTCCAACGCCGCTGGGTGTCGCTGGTGTTGCCGTTGCCATTCGCTACGCCGCACTTAATGATAGTTATTTTCATTGGTGCCTCAATTGGTGTATTAAACGATTGTAAATAAATTTTCAATTTCGTAATTATTGTATTTAGAATATCATTCGATCTCGTCCCGACGAACGGGGTGGATACCGTCACAGTGGCCCCACAGTGCCCGGTACGAACAACAGGTGGCTAGCATAATGACAAACCCAGGCTCAGCCCCGGCCCCGATTGGGTGCCGATTGGAGGTGTGTGTGTGTGAGTGAGTGTGAAGCAAGGACCCCCACAAAACGGGGAGAGTGTGGGAAGTTTAAAATTGAGCCCCACTTGAGCGCTGTGAAGCGCGAGATTGGTTAATTCATCCGTCGGACCATCTGGTGCCAGTGTTTGGTTGCTGGTTGCCTGCCTTCACAATCGTTGCAATAGAATCTCCCGACCGGGCAAGGCGGAGCGGGGTGGGCGATAGGATGCGAGGTGTTGCATGTTGGCATGCGAGAGTGCGAGAGGAAGGCGATGGCTGACAGTGACAGCAATCAGACAGAAATTGGTGGCAGCTCAAATGGCAGCAATTGAAGGCTGCTGTTGCTGCTGCTGCTGCTGGCCGCGTTCTGCTTCCTGCCTTGCCGGGTACGCCGGACGTAATTCGCCGGACGGCCGCGACCGCGCTCCACGTGTGTGTGTGTGTGTGTATTATACATATCCGTTGCGGATTCGCCGGCACGGCTCGAATTCGCACTTGATGAAACGCGGGTTGCAACCCTGTGCAGAGGGTCTCTGAAAATGGGTAAATTATCCGATACGGGCCGCGTTTTGGTTAATTAATTGCACCAAATTACAATAGCTCTCCGAACCCGCCGCCGGGGCGTTCAATAATTGGTTCGATAATTTTTTAACCTCGCCTCCTACGATTTGAAACCGCGCAACGTTAGGTTCGATTAGTTTCTGCTATGCGCTCTCTCTCGGTTGGCCATGACTGACGACGACCATTTGATGTAACCTTTTGACATTTCGGCTCGAGACTTTTTTTCCATGGCCTCCTTGGGATCGTTGGTACCAGATGGAACAATTTTAAAACCAATTTTTACATCAAACGAGCGGACGATTTGAAAATCGCTTCCCATTTGAATCCTTTTCGATATGCAAACAACCGCTTGCAGGGTTAAGGAAAAACCAACAATATCATACCAATCTTGAAAGAAACCGTCCGTCCGTCCGTCCGTCTGTCCTCAAGAACCGACGATGGGCGGAATTGTTTTCGCAGTCAACTTCTCGAGAAGGAACGCGGCAATAACAAATCATTAGAAAATTTATGTTCCGCATTAACTAATTACCCCCGCTCCCAAACACACCGTGTCAAACCGGGGTCGGGGCAGGCAAGGAACCAAAGTGTTGAGTCCTTTTTTTTTTTTTTTTGAAACCAACCTTCCACCGAGGTGTCCTTCCCGGACGCCGATAGTACCGGTTTACCACGCGCTTCTCTAACGGGTCCCTTTCGGAATGGCCCCGACACCCGAGCACACCCTTCCCTCGTTGGGACAGGTAGCGAAGGCCATCAGATTCACCGTCGAAAAAGAATGGATGAACGCTTGAAAGAAGAAACGCTGCAGGAGAGAACTGGTGGTCCCCACGTTCACCTTATGTATGCAAAAAGAGTCATTTGCCCATTGACGATCCATTGAACACACACCCTTCCCTTGGTAGGACTATTTCATAAATAATGATATATTGACTTTCGGTCCTTCTGCTCCTACTCCTCCTCCGGAATGGTCATAAAATAATTCCATCACTCGCTCACTCCTTTTCGCTCAACCAGGTAGCGTCTTCAAGGCGTTCTAAAGTTTAGACTTACCCAGATTTGTTTTTTTTTCTTTCTGTGCCACATTTTGCACAAACGCTTTTGCCGTTCATCTTCGGTCGACATTTTCATAACTTTTGTCTCTCGGTCTTTCTCCGACGGACCACAGGCTCTATGATTTACGATGGACTTGGACTGTCAATCTCGAGCAGGGCGAGAAGATAGATAGAGGGAGACAGGGACGCAGAGGGGTGAACCGTGTCCGAAAAATGGCAATTAAACTGTTCCGTACGCATCTTCGGAAAAGGGGCAAGGTCAAGCACCCAACGGTTTTCGCAACGGGGCCCGCCGGCACGTAAAGAGTTGTAAACGAACGACTCCATTGTGCGGGCGAGGTTGAGGGAAGGGACGTGTTTTGTCTTGTCGGAAGATTTGTGCTTTTGTGAAACATCATCATTTCATATCTCAAACGTATCGCTGAGTCGAATCTCTCCGACAGTCGAGCTGCATATTCGCAAATCGCATCCATCCACCCAGCGGGTCTTCTTTTGGGCAAATTTCTGGAAATTTACTGAAACGCTGCTAGCACGAGAACAAGTCTCGAGGACGGAAAGGTAACTTTTTCCACAAAAAAAACCTTTTTCCACTGCTCGTTCAGGGCAGTTTATTCACATTAAAAAATAGACATATTTTTCCATCTCGTAAAAATGTGCTCTTTGTATTGTACCGGAAGCTATAATAAAAGCAACAATAATAACCGATCCCCAACCTCAATGCCAACCTCACATTCCGGCGCTGAAGCAGCCCTCTGCTCGATTAGAATGAGAATGAACCTGCTAGCAGAACAATATCATCGATATATATGCATAACAATAGTCACCTCGCGGGCCAGTCATATCGCCACACCATTAGCATATGAAACATAAATAATTACATCGCAACCTTCAAACCTCCGCCACCACGGAGAGGTGAAACTCCCCCTTCCCTGCTGCAATAATCGCCAACGACCCGAACGAGACACATTGCCACATTTGAAAAGCAACCAACCGCCCATCGGCAACATTCCGCAGGCGAATGGAAAAATGCTCCACAAAAACCTCGCCAATGACTACAACAATGTCGCACGTTTCGAGCTTCACTCATAAGCGATTCCCCGATGGTGAGGGAAAATCATAAGCACATCCACATCTAGGGCGCCCAATTTAAATGTCAACCGAGCGAATCCAAACCGAAAGTCCCACGACGCGGCGGTGTTTGCGACATTGTCTCCTAAAACGAGAATAGCACGGACGAGCATCTCCAGACGGCAAAACGAAAGACCACCCCATCCCACCACCACCCCACTCTTAGGCACACACTCACACGGTGCTCACCTTTCATACAAGCCGTTTGGGTTGAAAGTAGCAACTGAAATGCAAATAGTTATAGTTCCGGATTGGTGGTTCCGGTTTGTCATTCTATATTGAGTGTGTGTGTGTTTTTTTTGCGAGTTAAACAAAAAACGCAAAAATGACTACGGTTGAAATTAATATCGCTCAAGTTTCCACCTGCAAACCTGGGGTGTTTTCGATACGGCGCTGCATTCCGTTCTAACGAAACCAAAGCCAATAGGCATGGCGTGCCAACGCGAAGAAGGGTGCATGAAGGGATGAAGGTCACAAAACGGGAAGCGGTGGGAAGAGGGGTAGCGACCGGAACCCGGAGCCGGGTTGCAGTAGACTGTTCGCGTTCGCGTTGTAAAACAATATTATGTTTTATTGTGTTTATTTTAACGCTCCGATGGACTTATGGACAGCGACAAGAGGCCAAGGTGTGGGTGCGTAAGGGGTGGCACAGACGGAGCTCCGATCTTTTTCCGCTTTGTTCGAGCGGACTAAAAGAGCGGAAGTAATGTAGGGCAGGAGCTCGTTCGTAATGTCGTTCATCGTATCGCTCCCAAAACTAGCTATTTAGTTACGTTTCGGTACGGACACACACACTCACACGAGCACGCGGTTTTGTTAGTGTGATGTGATATCAATTTTTGCTTCTACTTTATTTTTTAAACTAAATGTGTCATACGACACTGCCCGATGACAATGGTCGCACGTTTCACCCTCCAAAGTATGTATGATTTATGGGCAAACATACGTGTTACGTGCAAGTGCACTCTTCTCCATCCGGACGGAAAAGTTCGCTACCACTAATGCCACTTTATTATTCCCATCATAAGCAGCGAGCCGTCGGTGGTACGGAGAGTGGTACATTATCGAGCTTTCATATCTCGTGATTTGCGCTTCACAAGCTCTTGACGTTTTACGATCGCAGTAGACGACGCGCCGCTCGGGCGGGCGTGTTGCGATACCCATTTTTTTTTTTCGAAACACTCGAACCCGGCGTGTTTGCGAACTAAACAAGATTGTGGTTATCCTACGAAATCTTGGCATTTTTCGAAACCATCCACTGCACGAACGGCCCGAAATGTTTGGCCCTTTTTTACTACTGTTGCGTACAGCTCAAATATAAAAGTCCATCATCTCGAACCTTCTGCCGGTGCCTAGCAACCACGATGGTTACCGCTCGTTGCGGGAGCGATAGTTCAACTGCTGCATAAGGCGAAGATGAAGAAAATCGTTCAAACAGCGGGAAAAGCGACAGGAAACCTTCAAACTCCAACCGACCATCAACCACACTCAACTTGACTTGAGAGAGCTCGAAGAAAAGCGAAGCGAAGAATGTGGAAAATTCTGTTTGATGGTGCGATGCTTGCGGGCTGCTGGTCTCGTTACACCTCCCCTACGTGCTGCCCGCCCCATCAACCGACACCCGCCAGCGCTATAATTCCATACAGCAAAAGTATTTTTATTTTATATAATAAAAAGGCATAAAATAAAAATAACCACCGGCAGTCGTAAATGTAACAAGATTTTGTTTTACAACTCCCCCGAGTATGCCTTTTCCCATTTAGGCACATCTCTGCACGTTCTCGGGACCGCGCTCGACCGAGTTGACCACTCGCCACCGCCACCAGCCCCTCCGACATTCCTCTTTCGACTCAACGGCCGGTCCATTTCGTTCGAACTTATTTCTTCGCTGGCGCCGGTGCCGGGTTCGGAAGGAACGAAACCACGAACCGTCTCACACCACGGGGAGGGCGGAGAGTCGAACGTGTTTGGAAAACTTCTGGAAAACGTGGCAAAAATGTGGCTTTTCTGTGGTGCTGCTCTGAAATGTGCGAAAAGGGGATTCCAGCAGCAGCAGCAGCAGCAGCAGCATCGGTCGTAGGGATGTTTTTGGCTGTTATCATCAAAAACATGAATTTATCCCTAGTGGTGCCCGCTCGCTGGTGGTGGAAGAGAGCAGTCGAGCTGCATTTTATGTGGTTCTCGCCCGGTCCGGGAGTTTGCGGAGAACTGGTTCAAATTTATATTGACTCACTCCCCCAACCCCACCCCTCTCCGCAAAAATGCTCCTACTTTATTTGGCATCTTATCGAAATGGGACGAGAGGTAATAACTTTCGCCCCGTGGTCGATCGAACACAGTATCGAAGTCAATCGAAACAATCGCTCGGATTAAAGACAACCGCTGGGAGGGTTGTTATATTACTACCCTAACATCAAACGATGGCTCAGAGGGTGGGTACAAACAATACAAAAGGGTTATCAAGACGGTAGTTTGCATCATATTTTAATGCGAGATTCAAACCGGTGCCCAGTAACACGCAGTAAATCTGTTGAAACTTTAATTGAAAATCGTTTACGAGGTGCAAACAACAGGGAACAGGGTGTTGATTTTGAACACACATGCGGCGTTCACATCAACTCCGATCGAAAGCTCGTCTTGCGATAATCAAACGTCCTCGTCCTCGTAAGCAAAAGCATGCGCGTCACTAGCGCTTATAATTTAAACCAATTTGTCAAGGCCACACGAAAGATAATTGAACAATGTGAAGGCAAAAAATGGACACCGGTTACATAGCACGCTTCCATTGAAAAGCAACTATCAATTTTGTCAGCAGCAACTGCTGAATGAAATCAGCGGCAACATTACAAAAAGGCCTCGCCCCGCTGAAACCGTTTAAAAGCAGACCAGCAAGTCAGTGGAACAAATTTCTCTCCCCGGGAGCACCTGCGAGGAATGAATAATAATATTTTGCCCTCCGGTGGTAATATCCATAACGGGAGCCCGGGAATGAGATTCGGCACAGGCCGCCGATGTGCTGACGCATTCGGTCCTATCCGCTGCTGCAGCACAGCGTTGTGACTGATGCGAGGGCAAAGCGATCATATTTTTTTTGTTTGTCAAATTTAAAACATTCTACTTGCTTTGTATTTAGTTTGTCGATTTAACATATTTACAAATCACTGTCCGATTCGTTGAACTCACCCTGCAGCGATGTTCACACACGCACATCCGCTTCGGCAATGTGTGTATGTGTGTGGGTGTGCGGTATTTTTTCCCACAGCAATAAATTGTACGCCAGCCAGCCGTAATGAATTAATAATGCAAAACAGTCCCCGGATCGAGAATAAGTCAAAACTGTGACATGTAAACCGGATCGTGTCATCATCGGGCATCAGCAAAACGTGTCATGAAGCGCAGGTGGAACACATTTGAATATGCGGTTCATTCCATCGCAGTTGAGCGGTTCATAAATGCATGGCATACTATGCGCACGGCGAGAGCAACAAGTGACAGCTACGAGGGCGACGATGTCACTAAGTCGATGGCATATGGAAAAGTTTGACAGGCAACATGCATTTGACAGTCGAGGTTTGTGTTTATGCAAAAAGGTTCGAAACTTGTATTGCCAGTGCGAAACGAGAGCAGTGCCATTAGTGCGGAAATGAAGCTACATAATTGGTAGTAAATTCCTTGAACATGCCACTGCATACAGATAGTGTTTGGGACACAAAAATAACAACCGTGTCAACAAGCCCACAACCGGGCACATAAAACGGTGATGAGACAGAGCGCGTGAAACGAAACTAGAGTGCCTCAACGCTCGAAAACAAGACGCGAAGATTGACTTGATAGGGCTAATGAAATGCACGTGAAGTTGAATTTGAATTCCAAAGCAACCCCGAAAACGCTTTGCACGATCGGCAAAAAGGGGGAATGACAACAACAACAACAACAAAAACGAGCTCAAATACACACACCCCAAAATAAATCGCTCTCAAAACTCACCCCCCCCCCCCTACCACCGGTTGCATATGCAGGTAATATGAAGGAAAAATTACCCCGACAAACTTTCAACACCAAAACGCGACCAACCAACCAACCAAGTGTACCAAGTGCTATTGCGCTGGCAGGCAACCGGTGTAAATCCGGTGCGCGTGATACGCGGGGCACGGTACGGTACGGTTTTTACTTGTCAAATATTAAATTTATATCACCTCGTAGCCTCATTTCATATTCCAGTAGTTTAATATTAAAATGAAAATAATGTGTTTACACACCGCCGGCGGCCGGTGATGTAAAAAACAAAAAGGCCGGCACGTAAAACATCATGCAATCGAGAATGTTCCCCAACCCGGCCCCCTCCTCCCCCACCCTCTCCCCATTCATTGCCCTTCGCGTGACCTCCGGAATTTGTGGCCTTTCCGCCCGGTTCCCAATCCCGCAGCTGGGACACATTGAGGTGTGATGAGGGCAGATCGGTGCCGATAGGAGTGGAGGGGTGGGTAACTCATCGATGGTGGAAGGAAAAAAAAAACGGTGAGCACACACACATAAATTAAGTGAAACATATTCATACTTGATATGGTTGCGGAATTATTCAACGCTCTGCAATCGGAGTGACGAGTGCGTTTGTTCATGTTGGTGGTGATCGGACGGCTGTTGGCTGTGGGAATAAGTGTGTGGTGCGAAACGGAAAGAAAAATAAACAACAAACACACATGACAAGTCAGCTCGATCAGTCAGTCAGTCAGTGACTGAGGCAGCTCAGTCAGTCAGTCCCTCGCCCCTGCCCCAGGTGGAAAAGGGTACTAAATGGCCCCTGTTAGCCCGTGATTGTTGCCCGTCGATCGATTGGAATTGACGGGAACGGTAACGTTCCTGCTGGTTCGCGTTCTTTTGCAACACATTTTGACATTCCTTCCCCGAAGCGTGTTTCAGCGCGCTCGGGAAGAAGGAAGCAAACAAAGAATTCTCCGGTTCATTGCAACCACCTCGATGAAGATGTCGAAGATCGTTCCCTCCCACAAATCACACCGGGGCCAAAGTTTACGGGAATACATAATCAACGGTGAGCCGAAACAAATGATCGGCCTACGGAAAAGGATACCGGCACGTAATCCAGTGCCGGCTTACTAGCAGCGTCTTGAATTTCAACCCATTACTCATACTCCCCACCGTGAGATGGATCCTTCCGCCCGTAGGATGCGGAAAAACTCGCGATTCTACCCACGCGATTCTACCCAAACATGGCAAGCACGTATATGATGAAGGATCCGGAATTTCTGTTCCCAGGGAGAAGAGGATAAACTTTTATGCCCTCCCGAAAAATTACTCCCGTGTGCTACAAATGACGGTACTTTGGCCAGATGTTTGGCCGCGCGCGGGGGAAAAAAGGGAATAGATTTCAAACGGTGTTTTCTCTCCCGCCACAACCCGCTCCCATCAGGCACGCAAAAAAAAAAGCGTTTCATTTTGGCCACGCTAGAGTGACCACGTGTGCTGCCAAGGCCACAGGCCCCTCAGCATTTAAGCGAGAGATTCGCAAATTTGTTCGCCACAAAATAAATAATACACGTACGCGCGGAGAGGCAGCAACTTTCCGGCGTGCCCGTGCTCGAAAAACTTTGCCCTTTGGACGCTCGTCTGCGCGAAATCGGCGCGTTTAGGGAGCGTATCCCGTTTCCCGGGGGTGATAGTCATATATCGTCTTATACAAATTCAGCCCATCATTGCAGATAGCATAAACCATATTTCATCCCATGGCGGGGCGTGTGTTTCTCCCCGCAGCACGGCACGGAAACGGGCTCTCCTTTCACGACGCTACGTGATGTTTGTCTGAGAAACGAATCCCGGAGTAGGGATTGAAGGGGGAATCTTGGCAAGCAGCTACGTGAGTGTGTGCTTCGTGTGCTAAATATCAGCATTTCCCCCCGTGCGTATCCGATCCCTCGGCGATACTCAACGTAATCGGCCCCCACCGGTTTAGAGCAAAGGGCTGCTGCTGTGCTTCCGCTGTGCTGTGTAGACAAACTTTTCGCCCATTCCGTGGAAAGCATCAAGGGAGGCGTTGCGTTTGCTCTTCATTAGCTTCATAACAGTGTGGCGGCGGTGGTGGTGTTTCGCGGTGGATGGATTTACTTCCTCGGGTACCTTTCTCGGGTCAAATGACTTAGTAGTTTTGAGCACCTTACCGGAAGCGCTTTGAGGTGGTCAAAATCGAAATGTTCGAAAATTGCATATGGAAACAGGGGAAGGAACACGGTCGGCAAGCGAGGTCAGCGAGGCGACTTCCGTCTCCTGATGTCACCGATTTCATTGGCACTAGCTGACGGACTCGCATCGCGCACATCGAATCGCCAATGACGAAACATAAACATCGGAAACCCTCACTCCACTAGAACGCCTCCCCACCGGCCACCACCCGACGGCCTATCGTTCAAAATCAAAAGAGATACCACGTACTATGTAAGGATTGCGGCTAGGTTCCGGACGGGTTTGCTCCGTTTGCCACCGAGCCAAGGTGGGGATGAGATGAGAGGATCTGAGCCAGCCAGCAAAAACACGACGGCGAATGCAATTAACCCGGTGCGTAATTTATTTAAATAAATCACGAATAAAATTTAATTTAATCGCCCGCGTTCGATTTTGAAAGTGTTCGCGCAATGTTTTGTACCTCACCCTCACGTCCGGGACCACTATCATGCCACCACCGAATGCCACCGAGAAACGGCAACCAAGCCAAGAATACGACTGGGTTTCGATCGACAAAGAAGTGGTTACATGCTCGGGATTTTTTGTTTCTTATTTAATTTTTTGTTTCGCTCATCTTCGCTCTTCGGATGCGCTAAACAAAGTCATCACAAACATGCCCCGCGGGAGGCGAGGGGAAGGTACGGTTCACCCCCCCCCCCCCCCCAGCTCCTGCCTCCTTTGTCGCACCTTTGTCTAATGATTCTTCTCCTCCACTCAAACAGTCACAGGGGAGAGCATTACCCGTGTGGTTCATGTTGATCCGGCGAAAAAGCGATGAAAAAAAACAATCTTTCTGCAAAATTCCTACTCACTCCCCCTTCCCCCTTTCCACCAGATCCTGGAGGACATGATGCTAACGCGGTTTTGCGCTATATTTAATTCCTTCCCTATGGCCCTATGGTTCCACCGCCCGGGCGAAATGTTCGTGTGAGTAATTGAAAAACAATCACTAAACACAACACAACACTGCTTCGTCTTCTGCTACTGGTGCTGCAGCTTCTGGAGGTCGAATTGTGTCGTCCACCCCCTCCCGCGGAACCTGACGCACCGAAGGTACCGGCATTTGTCGTCTATTTCCAACAGGGAAAGCAGCTTCCGTGCCGTCGCGTCATGGAGCTGTCTTGCTCGTATTCCAACGCATGCTTTGTTTACGTTTCTTTACGACGCGTCGCGTTGTATTTATTCTTATCATTATACCTTCAGGTTGTTCGTAGGCAAATTATCGTAATGGTTTTCTATTTTTTTTTTTTTTTTGGGTTCTGGAAAAGGCACGGCACTGCTCGAGATTCGCAACCTTTGGCGAATGAAATTAATAAAATATCAAAATATCCAGCCCGGCGGCAAAACGGGCCGTTTTGTTGGTTCGCAGTCAAATCGATAAGGATGGAGATGCACCCCCGAAAAATGTACGCTATCGTCGTTCGTCGTAATGCGATCCTTTGTTTCATTTGCCCGTAATGTGGCGTTCGAAATGGGAAATCCAATCGGTGGAGAAAAGCAAAGAAAGCAGCGCAACAACAGCAAGAAGCCGTACCGTAGCGGCGTGTAGCAAAACATTCCCAGCCTTTGCCAGCTGAGGAGGATCGATGTGTGCGGAATTCGATGTGTGTGTGTGGAGCTTTGTTGGGCCCATTATGCGAGAACGATCGTTCGTGCGTTCGCTCCTTCCTGCGCGCCCTTGTGCGGCCTGATCTCATAACTTTTAACGCGTTCACACACGGCCGCGAGCTGTAAGCTTTTTGTTGTTATCCATCCTGACCGGGTTCAGCGACATTGCCGGGTTGGCCGTGCGGAACAACAACACGGTACGGCTGGGCTGTGCAATCCTCCACTCCACGGCCATCGTTTCGCCAATCGCGATGGAATGAGCATGGAACGAAGCGAACGGGCCACAGTCGACATTAGAACATTCGCATATGTATATATATTTATTTAATTAAAAAATATGTAAGATATTTTAAAAAATTTAAATGAGTTAAAATATACATATTACATCCCAGGCCCGGTAGGCCACCCGCGGTCGCGGTGGGGTGATGGTGATGGTGCGGGAACAGAACATGCAATTCGCAGCATTGACCAATGTTCGACCTTTTGCCAATGAGCCTTTTCTTCACAGCAAACGAACGAACGAACGAGCGAACGAACGAATGAACGAACGAAGGAACGAATGGCACGATACTACGAAACACTGGCGGGTAAAGTTATCTCCTGTAACTCTCGCACGGTAACGCTGCCAATGTTTGTGGCCGTGAGAAGGATATTCGGTGCGGGGTGCGGAAGGAATTCACACAGTTTCAAAGGAGCACCCACAAATGGAGCGGAGATAAAGGCCGGGAACTGAGACAAAAACACACAAATATTACTACTCGATTTTTCCTACCACCCTTGCGTGTCCCCAGCGCGGAACACATACGGAAAAAAGGATTTGGTAGATCCGATGCGATGAAACAGTTCCAACAGTTGTGTTGCCATGCCATCCCGCCTCCCCCCGGGGATCGTACTTTCCTCCCGCTGGATCGGCCTTAATTTGTTCTCCCCTTTGCTTTGTGCATCTGTATGTGTGTGTGTGTGTGTGTGTGTGTGTGTTTCCCGGGATTTTCGCACTATCGCACCGAACGAGCAGCACGCAGGGAACGAACGCCCGGCAAAGATTTCGCTCTGGAGATCGATAAAATCCGCGAAATACAGCAATTTCGACCGTGCCGAGACGCCGATGGGACGCGTTCGCAGGGGAAGGACCGTATGGAATCGCCAATTCGGCTCCGGGCACACGGGCACGGTACCGACAGGCGATGTCTTCAGTACGATTGGACTCGCTGGCACCGGGGACAGGGAATGTGGATCGCGAGGCAAACGACAAGGAAGCGGTCGAAGGTCGATTGCAAATCCCGTAGACTACGGGCTGATTGCACACGTTGCTAGGCAACGCGACGCTTGCTGGACAAAATTCCAATTGCTAGAAGCTATTCGTATGCATCATTTGTAGGCCCATAAAGGTGAAAAATGTTTGAAAAAGTCACATTTTTAAAGAGGAGCATTTAGTATTGGGAAGAAAGTTGGGAAAATTAAATTCATTTTTTAATTACAATCTCTATAAATCAGTCAACTCAGTCAAGCTAGGCATACAGCATTCTTCCAATGGTTACTATGATTTTGTCGTGAAAGACACGATGGCAATTTTTTTCTAAATAATATTTTCAAAAAGATAAATTTTTGGAGTTATTTTGCTCTAAATAAATTAAATACACAAAAAAGCCATGTTTTATCCACCACATCCACCGCTTCGCTTCGACAGTGCAATAAATGCACATGCTCATGACGATTCAAATGAAACAACAAATGTGACAACGGCGTCCCCGGTCGTCCCAACGGTCCGTGTCCGCGGATCTGCAGTTCATTTTAATAGGCAGAGAAACCAGCATGTTGGGCCACGGTTTCTGCCGACAACGACGGGTACGACGAGCTGGGCGCCACCAGGAATCAACCCCGGCTCGGGGTCGACCGACCGGCTCGATTCCATGATGTTTCGATTCGATACAGCGAGTGGGTGCATATCGGTGCATACATTTCCCCGCCCCCTAGCACAGGCACTCTCGCTACCGGTCTTTGCGAGCAGACCCACTGCTCTGGCCACCTGCACGGTATGGGGAAAAAACGGCGGAAAAATTGATGTCAAAAAAATGATAGCCACTGACGCCAAGGGGCAGACGACCGGGCAAATACCCCGAAACCCGAAAAAGGGCGCCTAAGAAACACAACAAAACATCGAACCGAACCGAGGCGACGCTTGCCGATAATCGATGGTCGTGGCTGAATGGCTGACCTCATCAGGACCGGGAATCTTCGGCTCACGAACATAGCAGGCCGGGCGGGTAAAGCGCCACTTTATGCACCTTTGTGTGACGGGGCTTAAAGTTGGCTTTTATTTTATTGTGTTTATTGGGATCGAAACAAGAGAAAAAAAAACAGCAAACAACAACGATTTGCAACTATCCTTTTTCTCCGGGTGTGTGTGAGAGAGCTTTACATGTGCTGATGGCTTGTGCCATGCACCTTTCCCGTGCACCAGAGTGTGTCAAAATATTTTTTGAACAATCACAGGTTTTTTTTTCTTTTCACCTGCAATAATCATCCACCACCATTCCTAGATGAATCATTCACTTTATAATTATTGTCTCACCACTCGCTCACCCTCACACGGGCCGCGAGCGATTGCCACTGACACGCATCGATCGATCTCGAAATTAATTCTTTACGCATTCCGCTACACGTCAAACAACAAGCCGCAGGGTTGTTTCAAAAGCGACGAGTCAGACCGTCAGGTCGGGAAAAACTGTCAAAAAAGCATATCGTTATTACAAACCTTCCAACCGAACCGCGCGGAGGGGTGGGAGGGAGGAGAGAGAGGCGAACAGGGGGTGGGAACAGTGGTTGCGTTGCTTCCTCATCAACACGTCGCAACCCCGCCAACCTCCACGCCTCCCGCTCGGCGCTTTTGTCGGCAAAACACATTCTCCGCGCGGTCGGTCGGTCCCGATCAAAATGAATCGACATGAGGGCTCAAAATAAATTTCACACCTATTAAACCTGTTGCTACCGTCGGGCGGCTGCCCAGCCAGCCTGTGGGTTTGACTGTGCGGGTGTGGTTGCGTTTGAAAAATCGCCGGAAAATGAGACACACAAGATCGGCGCACCGCGATCGGCTGCGAATGTGCGAGTGTGCGGGGGGTACGTTAATTTCGGTGAGGAGAGCAGACAGTATCAAAAAAAAAAGCGCACACCACATTCGGGAATGATTCTTTTTTTTGTATCCTCCTTAGTCATTCATCCCGCCCGCCTTCTAGGATGAGGAGAGGAAGCACGGAAGCAAAGTCGGCTGGCGGCGCGAGGCGAGGAAAAAATGGATCGATTCCCGATCGGTAGATCGGGCAAAGCGGAACTTCGACACTGTGTGGGGATGAGTGGCGGGTGCTTGGTCGGGAAAAACTTTAACACGCAAACGACGTGAACCGCTGCCTACTTCCTTTTCAGCACCTGCCACCAGCAGCGAGAGCAACAAAGTAGGCAGCGCCCGAGCAAGGGAAGGAGAACCGGGAATGAAATGAAAGAGATAAGTTGAAGGATGATGACTAATCAGATTGCGATCGATTAAGGCCAATACACAGAAGCGTGCCTAAGTGGATGATATTAATAATCTTTGTTCGGTTCGGTACTTTTTTGCCGTACAGCCTCCACGTTCGTACAGGCGGCATTCGATTGGAACCGCAGTAGGCCGCGCGTTTGTTTGTTGCGAAAGCAGACAGTGCCGGTGAGGGTTTGGGTTTTTGCTGTTGGCTACATTTTACAACATAAATAACAACCAAATGCTTCGAATTGAGTATGAAACATCACATCAAACACAAATTTTTACACTAGCAATGCACTAGCAATGTGTAGACTCTATTCGTACGTCACTGTAGCCGAGCTCTTTAGTCCCCAATCAAACGTCCAGCCGCCGGCGGCTACCGCATGCCCCACTTGTGGGGAATCCGATTCTAGGCAGACATTCTGGGAGCAGCCACGGTTGATTAACTGACCCATCTCCTACCCCCTCTCTCCCTCCAACCGGGCAAAAAGAAATCAGAAATAACTCATTTCACTTCACCTTCACAGTGTAGCGCCCATCCGAGCCACCAGCCGCACTGGAGCCGCCCTGGAGGAGGAGCCGGTGAAGTGTGAAAGACAAAATAGCTCCAAGTCATTTCCGGGCCCCGATTGGGATCGGTTTCCGCGCGCGTTCGTTACTTATCAAAAGCGTGCAACAGATTATCAGAATGTTCCAGCGACGACGCGACGAACGCGTGTATCCACAGCACACAGAACGCAAATCATTTTTTTTTTCATTTTGGAAAGGGGGAAGGGGAATTTTAGGTCTGTTTTTGTGACATCCGCTGCACCGGAAAATGCACGCCGTTGGTGCTGCGGGAGCATGTTTTTGTTTGCACTTCGCGTTGTGCACGGGCCGCGGAAATCCTCCACACGAAAGGATTTGCCTTCGATTAGCGAGCAAAACTCAACCAGAAAGTACGTTGTTGTTGCTGTTTCTGCCCTCCCGCATCATAGTAGACCGTTCGGTGTTTCTAATTTCACCAACTGCCGGTTTTTTCGCGGCTCCTTTTCCCCAATGTGCGCTCACCACCACTCACTTGCTCGCTCGCTCGCTTGCTTTCTCTCTCGCTCTCACTCACACACACACACACGCATGCTCTCGTTTCAAGCCGTGTCCGCTCCCAATCAGCAAGGACAACAAGGCATGCCGATACGAAATCGAGCAGTCCAGCAGCACAATGCAACAATGCTGTTGTTGATCTTGTTGATAATGTTGTGCTTTTCATTAACCCTGTCAACCCCATCGAGCGGGTGCAGGGAGCGTCAAACTGCAGGGGTTAAAGTGGAACCAAAGTTTTGACCACCCACTCCCACCCGGTTCCCTTCCGAGGAAACAAATTCAGTTCAGCTCGGGCCGTTTTAAAAACGCGCGGCTTCGGCAAAAAAGGCTTTAATGAACCGCACGCTCTAACGCAAAACAAAGTCGCTGCAAAAAAGCCGGCTTGCTTGAAAGGACACTTTAAATTTCAATCGATCACTCGTTTCTGTGAGTGTGTGTGTGTGTGTGGGGAAGCTTCGAGATGGTGGAAAAGTTGTTGATAATATTGTACCGCACGATGCCATTGATTGAGCTTGTGGCGGCGGCAGTGTTGCCAATAAATTTTCGCCTCCATTCAACGCACTCACACACACACGCTCTCTCTCTCTCTCTTTCTTTACCTCACTCGCTCGCTCCGATTGAGCGTTTAGTTTAGAGCGGCGTTTTCCCAGTGTGGAAAAAGGCTTTAAAGCCACACTCGAGTGCACATCGACGTCGGAGCAGAATAGGGGCATCGATTGGCAGCCAGGTCCTATGTGTGTGTGTGTGTGTGTGTGTGTGTGTGCGTGAAGCGTAGTCCTTAAATTGTGGTCATTGGGGAACTCGGGCGTAGTGTCGCTATGCGGGCAACATCCATCCTGACAGCTGATTGTCGGTGTTGCCGGCGGCTCGGATTTCTCGCTTCCCGCTTTCGATCGTTGAAGGGAAGCTGCCATCAGCTTGAAGCTTCGAAAAGAAAGTCATTTAAAGTCAGCTTCAAAAATGGTGTGTGTGTTTTTTTTTGCTTTTTTTCACACAATCGATTTCAGGACACAACCAAACAGGATATTGTCGACAAAAAAACCACATCTACTACACGGTTACCATAGCAACGGTTTAGGGAAAAAGTGGGCAGCTTCACTCGAGCAGACGACAGGTTGCTAGGATTGAAACCGATTTCAACCACGTTGTTGGTATCCATCGCACGTAACGTCTGCAACCATGTTCCCCTCCCGGGACCATTTCCCCTCACCCCGCAGCAAAAGGTGCTGCTAATGAAGCGATTTAAGCGATTCCCGGTTAGCTACGGATTCAACATGAGAAACACACCTACGTGACCGTGTGCCCATGCGCCTCAAATGCGCTCTATTAACTATCATTAAACACCATTTTTGAGTGTTGCTTCTCACCGTCCAATGCGACCAATATTTATGCGACCCCGTCCGTCCGTCGTGTAAGTTGTTCGCTGCAAACGCGAGACATTGACCCCTCCCCCAAGACCGGACCGGGTTCGTGAAGGGTACGACGAACATTTCCTAACGATGGGTAGATTTTATCACGCTCGCCAATCTCATCAAGAATGCGTCGCCATCGCTCTCGTCGAGAAAATATAATATTGAAACAGTTTTCGCACATTTGTGTAGCGCGCGTTTCCCCCATTCCCGTTTTCAGATTTTCCACCTCCCCGCCGCACCCAATGCAGCAAACCAGTCGAAACGGTGGCGGTCATATTTAGGCGGGCATCATAAACGGTCCCTCGGCTCACCATAATTTTGCCGTTCGTTCGGCTTGAAGGCTATCGACACGGGACGTTTTCTTCGGAGGTGTTCGATTCCGCACTCAGCTCACGGGAGCGTTCCGGACCATCCGTCCACCCCAACCCCAATGCCAAGTTCAGCATGCCACGAAACGAAACGAAACAAAAAAAACACTCGTCACTTCGAGCGTCCGTGCCGTACATCATTATGACAGGCCCGGTGGGGCATGGTTCATCAAGATTTTCAAAAATCGTCAATAAAATAATGGCCGCGACGCTTTGCAGAATTAAATTAAATACCGCTCCCCACTGCGACCCTTCCCATCGGGTAGCGGAGTGGAACCGCCGGGAAGCGGGAACAACGTTCTTCATTTTGTATTCCGCGTACGACGCCAATCGATGTGCGTCGAAAAATTACCTTTTTGACGTTTCTCGCACCTGATCGATGCGAGTTTTTTTCTTTCTTTCGTTTCGCTCTATCCCTCTCTATCCTTCTCTGATTCCCCTAACACTCAAACGGTCACCACGGTGATCGAACGAAGCAGCCCGTGAAACGACAACTATCCTATTAGCAATTCGCTATTCATCTACTCATTAAAATGAGTGTAATAAAGGTGAGCAGATTTTGCACCACTTTTCGTTCGTTTTTTTGTTTTGCCTATGTTGCACTGCATTTGATTTGTTTGTTTGGCTGTTGTGTTTTTTTTTTCTTATTTCGCTGGTTCGATACCGATATCCGTGTACGATCGTGAGTTTTTGAGGGCCCGGATCGATCTGGATTCTAATTTGAAATTCGCACACTTTCACGCGTTTCTCGCACGACAAACGCGAACTTTTAGACGGAGTGCGAGTGATGGAATACAAAATTTGCCTCCCGGAATCGTTCTGGAAGGAAGAGGTCGCCCAAAGGTGATGCGGAGAGGGGAAAGGGAGCGATGAGGACCGATGGCGATGTGGACCGAGAGAAAAAAAACAACCATGCCCGGCAAGGCTTTAAACCGAGCGCAACAATTTACGCTTTATGGTTCGCGTTGTTTGGACTGTATTTGCATTTTGAGCGAATTTTTTGGCAAATTTCATGTGTGTGGTTCACACACACACACACACACACACACACACACACACACACACACACACACACACACACACACACACGAACCGTGTTTTTGTTCCCAATTTCCTTCGCCCGTACTTGCGCCACCGTCGCAGCAAATCAATATTTATAACACTTCCCTCCCTCCTTCCCTCTCACTCACTCTTTCTTTTTTTCTCAGCTGGATCTTCTGCTCGCAATGTGCCATTTCGACTTCGGCTCATTGTGCGTTGGAATTTTGAACAGTTTGATGCGAAAAAGTACATGTTTAATTCCACACGGTGGCATTAATTTCAATCGTGCCCGCAGGATCGCATCCGGGAGCTGTCCGGGGGAAGAAATAAATTCTCGCGCAGCGTACGACGAAGAAAAAGTTGACTGCTCGAATTGGCGGCATCGAAAAGAAAAGAATGTGCGTTCTTTTTGGATAGAAATGAATGTAAACGTTTTTTTTTTCTTTACTTCTGTAAACCCTTGCCGTAAGCTTAGTTTCTTTGCAGTGCATATGCAATGAGCGGTGTTGCGGATGGTTCAATTACGGGTCCTTACAGGGCCCGACCAGCCGATGGCCAAAGCAGGGATAAAAAAGGACAAACACCTCGTTACATAGCCCGGGAATGCCCGGACGGATTCGGTACCGAGTCCTTGTCCAACGGGGGTGTGTATTTCAAATGAAATGAAATTAATAAACAAATCATAACTCAAAAAGAGGAACCACCCCGCTATGTACAACGGTTGCCCCTTCACACATTCACACCGGGCCGGGTGTACATAAAGGTCGAGACTATGGTTCGTGTTTACACGCGTTCGACGTTTCATCGTTTTTTTCTCCTCCGCTCGAAACGATCGACTTCCCCTCTCGACGAACGACGAGCGAGCGCATGAAACGAACGCGCGCACGCACACACACTTATGCAACGACGCGCTTATGCTGGAGGAACATTACCTGCTGGACACGCCCACTTGCTTGTTTCTCCTTGTGCACACACACCACCACACTTCGTTGCCGTTGGTGTTGGTGCGGTGCATCGACAGTGGTAGTAGTGTACACAATTTTCCGACACACACGCACACTACACGAGCACTCACCGTGAATCGAGCGCGGCGCGATGGTCGAGCGCATAAAACATAACCGATAAACATAAACGATGCTTCGAGCTGGCCGAGGCAGGGAAAGATTGTGAGTTTTTGATCCGAAGTTCTAGGAGTTGTTTCAAAATTTCGTTTCACGCGGAGATACATGTCACCAAGGAGGTTCATCAGTGGTGATTTTTTGCCCAGTGGTGGCCCACCTATCCAACGCATTCCGAACGACTCAATAGCAGACGGATTGATAGAGCAATATTTGGCCGTTCAAAATCCGCCCGGTAGAAGTCCTTTTTGACGTACGCAGAAGAAAAAAAAACAGAAAACCCCCTAGTGATTGAAAGGCAAACAACAACGAACAACGATTTTGCAACATTTATTCGCAAACGAAAATTGCATGATGAATGTTGAACCGTTGTGCAACCGTTTGCAGCGAATCCTGCTGCTCATCAAAAGCCGACGGCAACAACGCCTGATCTGAGGTATTTGTTCGAAAGGGGCGGAGTCGATTGGAACGAAGCGCGCGCGTATCGAGAGACTTTATTACGAAAAATATTCGCGCTTAATGCTCCTTTTCACTCTTGCTTGCCTCCCTCCTTGTGTGTCGGGGCAGGGTAATGTGGGGTTGGGGCAATGCGAACCGAAACCCGACGAGGAGACGCCGGACGCAACGCCTGCTGCTCGATGCAGATGATGTATTTCATAAACAAGCCACAGCACAGCGACCCGGCGTTGCTGGTTGCTAGCAACGTTCCAAGCGCGGTTGCTTTGATTGCGGGCTGAGCCATCTTTGCCGAAAGGTTCAAAGAACGAAGGCACCGGTGGCGTCCTGACGACGACAACCAAACCCATGCCCATCCAAGGGGCCATGTGAACATTTAGCATACATATTCAACCGCCTCGACCGCCGTTACATCAAATGCAAATATTACAAATTCCACACTCCGCACACAGCACAACCGGGCAAAAGGACCGGTTCGCAACCTTCGGCTTGCCTTTCCTGCCAAGCCAAAAAAACGGGGACGCACCGCAAAACGGTAGATATTAACACCGGGCGTAGAGCAGTCCTTGGCCGATGGGGCAGGCGACGGCGATGACTGTTTGAGATATTCTCGCTACCAGTTGTCTAAATTAAAACCCTTGCCAATTCAATTTAAATGGCCAATGTAACTGGCTAAAATCAGCTCCCCTCTCCCGCGCACTTCACCACTCCCGCCAAGTCCATCATCAAATTTGGCGCATTTGCAAAAACATACGCCAATCGAATCGAAACCAAACCGAACCGAACCGAGGCTGGGGGTGGGGGCTAATTTTTGATCATAAATGCTGGTAAAAATAGTTCACCCTACCCACGACGGGGTGCTTTTGTGCTGGTAGTGTGGGGGGTTTGCCTGATTAATGGTGGAGCAATAGTGTGTGCACCGAGCGATTGAATTTTGTGTTTTATTTCCTCCTTCTCCTCCTTTGGCCCGCTTTTTTCGACCCTGCCTGCCGCCCTGTCGGTTCGCCGATTTGACCGATGAACAATGTGTACTGAAACAACCGTACCCAATGACGCGGCGATCGATTGGCTTAGTTTTCGCGCGTGTGTTTCGAGGACCTTCGACCGCTGCAACCAATCTCTTCCGCCACCCCCCGCTTTTCCCATACCACCCACACGATAGTTGTGTACCGTGTTTTAGGAATTGAAATTACAACCCGCGCGAACTTATGATGACGACGAGGCGAAGCTAGAGAGCAGCGAAAAAATAGCGAAACCCATAGCAGTAGGTGCGGGGTGATTTGGGTACGGACGGCCAGGCCAGCACTGCCCCCACGTTTGATCGTTTCTCCCATCGGCGTCTGGTCACCCACTTCACGCTGCACTTGTTGCAACAATCCAATCCATCAATGTGCATACAACTTGCGCCGCACCGTGCACCATCTACACCGAGATATGTAATGTTAGATAATTGAACAAAAGCGTCCCCCGCCGGCTTCGATCGAAAATTGCATCCATCCGAGCGTGAGTAAGTGAGTGAGTGAGCGAGTGAGTGAACGGGGCGAGCGAGCACACGAGCGCGGCGGCGAGATTGAAAATAAATTTGCGAAATTGAATTCATGTGACTTTGGCCGAAGGAAGGTTGTTGCATTTGATTGCGCTAAAAATGTGTCCCTCCGTCTGCCCACCTCTACCACTAACGGCGGGATGAAAGGACGAATGATTTATGCGCTGGTATGTGGGAAGGTGTGCAGTAATCACAAGACAGCCACCATATAGTTTCACGTCTAGTGCGTAGTGCAGCCATATGGTGCGAATGCTGATGAAAATTCGTAGTGGTAAATTTTGCACAATTACTTATCCTTTCCAATCATTTGTTGATAAGTTATTTAGAAGCATCGAAAAAAGTGAACGGTGTTTGGCTTGAAAAAAGAGATTCCAAATCTTGCTATAGCAACCGGAGCTCTTTTGACAGTTTGTCAAAAAACATCTGTCATATGCTGTTTTCCATATCCACCACCGGAATCAAAATTGTATTTCCTGTGGAAAAAAGCGTAAATAACTAATATTTAATCTCATAATAGTGTAGTTATTACAACATCAAATTAACACTTCCACACCCTAATAGACATAATCGTGTAACGAAATCGTACTTGATTAATTACATTCACTTTATTCTCGGTCAACGAACTCGATGTTCCGAAAGTACGAATGGGACAGCGGGAAGCCTCTCAATCGGGATGGGATGAGCGATGATGGTCCGGTGGTAAGGAAATCAATACGCGTCGAAACGGTAGCTGATGCGGTGATTATTATAAATTATGCTTCCAATCCAAAACCAAACCGACCGTGTAGGAAACGGGGACGGATTAACCCGGGCACCGGGCGTACTCATGGCACAGCCGTTGCCAAGACCGAAAAATTAGGCGCCTCCTAACTGCGCGACGACGGACGCACGCACGGCACGGACTGACGCTTTAACGCTTAACGCGCACACCCCGAGCCCCGGACCAGATTTTCGGCTCGTTGCGGCTCGTTTTCACACAAAAAATTAAAACAGGAACGCTCCCAATCTTAACGCATTTGCTTCCGTCCCGGTGCGAACACGAAACGCGAACGCGCTCGGAAGCGCGGTTCCGTTTACCACGTTGTACACAAATGGGAGAAAATATCTTAATGTCTTTATACATGCCGGAATATCGCCCATCGGGTGTCGCCGACGGTCCGCCTTTCCCGCCGGTCCGTACTCGATTTTTAAGACCGGCTCGGGCTCGGGCCGAGGTGTAAGTGCCGACACCGATGTGGTAGCATAAGCAGAGGCCAGAGAAAAAACACACACCACAAACACACACACACCTCCAACCACCCGTCGCAGGCGCCGAACGAACGGAACGTGTGACTTAAGACGCCCGCTGCTTTTTGTCGTACGCCGAAAGTCACGAAGATCATTTGTCATTTTGACGCACACAAAAGTGCTCGCTTATGGGCTCGCTCGATCGCAACTCCCTTCCGCCCCTTCCGCCCCTTCCGGCATTGGTTGGCCCCCTCCAAAAGAGCATTAGGGCATCCAGCCAACCAGCCAGCCAGCTAGCCGGCAACACGGGTTAAGCCGAACAATCACAACACAATCGCACCTTGGGGTCGTCGTCGTCGTCGCCGTCGTCGTCGCGTGCTTTGCGGGTGTCGCTTTCACAGCTGTGTCGGAAAAGCAAAGCAGCAACAACAACAAAAAAATCATGATCATGCACACAGCCTCCATTCACAGTCACACAAACAAGCGCCAAGCGCGCTCTATTAGTAACCTATTCGACGTTCCAGTGACTCAATTAATAACTTTACTAGCGATGCGTAAAATGATGCCTTAAGGCAGATCACTCGCTTTAATTGCCCGACCGAGCCCGCACAGGCTGTTATCGTGCCGTGCAGAAACGTTGTTTTTTTTTTTGTAGTGATCTTTCCAAGGAGATTGGTGAAGAAATTATTCCCCCCCTACCCACCCGGTACAGGAGGGGAAGCTCAACATCTGGTTCAACTTGCCATGACTAGCGGCAGTTTTACACCTGTGCCCGTGTCAGAGTCTGTCAGACGAACTGCCGAATGAAATTTTGAACGGGAAGTGAGCAAACACGTGTTCCATTACGGCGCACGTGGTTATTGGTGGTAGAGACCGAGCGGCACTGGGAAGAAACCGATGGTTTAATTGGTTCATTGTTTTTAATTGGGGCAAAATGTTTTAATTCAATCGTGCGTACACGGTCGAACTGATGTTTCATGCCATGGTGAAGCTTTGTTTATTTATTTATTGAATTATTTTTTTCACATCCAATTTTGATTCAGTATTTTTACGAGCAAAATTAAAATGTAAATTTAAAAAAATATCAAATCCAAAGCCTACTCGAACAGTGCATGGCACCTGAACACATTTCTATCCCAGTAGGCTGTTTTTATGAGGGAGGTTTTGGTAAGGATTTTGTAGGGAATGTTGCCAAATTTACATAAACTTTCATCTAATTATTTGCGCATTTGTTAAAGAAGCATACATTTTGTGCAACAATTTTATGCTTATTATTAACATGTACTCATTATAACAACCGACAACATTAGACGATCAATCAACTCTAGCAACCTAATTAAGGTGAAAGAAAATCATCATTACACTGACGGCTAGAAGGGGCAGTTTTGCATCCAGTGCCACCACACCCACCCACACACCCACACACCCTTTCACAGTCTTACGGAGAACAATGCCCGTTCGGTCGTTGCTGGCCGTGTATTTTGTCATCATGTGTGACATTTCGAACAGCGAAACCACGGTCATGCCAAACAGTGATTGTAACAACGAAACGAAAATCGAACGACATGATGATGGACAAAAACCCCGTAGCCCCGAAGCGCAACGGTGATTCCTCATAATATCGGCCGTTTCCGCCTCTCCGGCCTCCCTCTTCCGATGCGTGATCGCACGGCTTTTGCGCGTTTCGAATCGATCGTCGCCTCCTGTGAATCGTGGCACCACCATCGCCACGATAACGTTCAAACCGAAGCCCGCGCTCCGGATTGATGGACGAAAGACACCAACGTTTCCATCGCACGCGCAAGTCGAGCATAGAAATCGCCTTCACCAGCGCGAGCCGGGAAAAAGGATGGGAGAGCGAAAAAAAGCGAAAAAACAAAAACAAAAACATTCTTAACGATGTCACTGCCGTGCAGTAAATAGCGCAGTGTTTAATGTATGCATTCGCTTTGGCAAACCGGGCGGATGTAATACAGAAACGCGCGCGCACACACACACACGCACATTTGACAGCATCCCCCTTCCCCCTCCTTCCTCCTTCGAACCGATGCAAAGCGTGTCAATCGAGCTCGAATTTCGCCTGTCGAGCAGACGGCGACCGGTCGTTGTAAGCGTCACGTCTGCGCTTGAACGAGGTAGGCTTGATCGATTTTTACAACGACGCGAACATTCACAACAAACCTGAAGGCGAAGGCGAAGAAAGCCATCATAAGGAGGCTTCGATGCCCGTTACCACGCGCTCGGGGGGTAAAAAAAAACTCGCAACATGCGAATGAATCGGTGGTTCGCCCGATGGTTCGCTTTACGCTAATCCTCCACGAATGACCGGACGAATGTCAACTACCTCCTCCCGAGCCACATGTTTCGAGGCTCAATTTCCGGGTTATTATTCAGCGACGAACAGGCGCAGGGCTCGTTACTCATACCACAAACGCTCGGGTTGGGTTAATTTTAATGAAGCCCCACTCCCCCTTCCGCAGACAGGCCCCAACCATTCCGCCCATTATTATTATCTCATTCCTAGTTCCCACTTCCGAGTGGCTGGTATCGCTGGTATCGACTCACTATCGACCTCTCCGAGATTCCGATTCCGATTCAACCATTTCCTTCCCCAATAAGCATTCTAATCCAGCGCCCGCTTCGATCGCGGATCAACCGATGAAAAGGCCGTCGGCTTTTTTGAGCGTTTCGAAACGCGTCGCACGTCGTTGTTTGCTCATCTCCAGGTGAAATCAGGTTTCGACATACGCTGGAAAAAAAGAAGCGAATTTAATGATTGTGTGTATTTGTTTGTTTTTTTTCGGAAAGACCTTTCAATCATCTTTCCAAACTCGAGAGGATGATTAAACGAATCACGCAAGCGTTAGTTACGTCGTCGTTAGTTTCCTTTTTTCCCACACAAATACACAAAACCTGGAGGTTTGGGATGCAGGAAATGAAAGCTTACTTTATGTCCCGATCGCCGGGAGAAGCACGTCAAAACGATACAGAGGAACGACAATGTTGATCGTACACGATGGATAGATTTTTCCTTTGGACACAAACTTTTATCGACCCTTAACATCCGCGTCGATAACCTCGACGACATTTGGAGGAAGGTCATTTTTACGATCGCCTCTAGTGATCTTTCTATTTCCTGGATTTCGGCTTCGGTGCGGCAAAAAGGAAAGGAAAAGGGGTTAAAGATACTTTTCACTTCAAACAAACATTTGATAGGTTCCCCATTTACACTAGCGCCATCTAGCAAAAATTCACCAACTATCAGGTTGGGTCAGGTTGGGATATGACGAACCCTTTTCTACAAGGAATAGTTTTCAAATAACTCCTGGTGCTGTTTAGGCTAAACTAGCAGCTCTTCGGCCCACTCAACGCCGATTCGATTTATTTCTACTCCTCTTATCACCTTCGAATGGCTCATAAAACTACCGTTTGGCGTGTGTTTTATTTTTGCCCTTCCATCAGCTCCTTCTTGTGCTCCAGAAAATATGGATGCAATCAACGGAACGGTGGAGAATTATGCGCTCTCCCGTGTGTCGCGCGCCCATCCGCCCTTAATCACACGCGGGGCACACACGACGCGCGCGCTTTGCATCTGACAGCCTCACAAACAAAGCACCACCTGAAAAGGAACCAACCAAATGCTCCCAAAAGGCTCCTAAATCGGTGATTCCGTTCGCGTGACTTGATTCCACGCACGACGCTGACACCGGTTGATCGCCGGCCATGTTCGAATTCGCCCCGAGCCGTGAAAAGTGCGTCGAGTTTTTCATCCCCAATTGCTTCGTCTAGTCCTCTCCTAACGTCCATAGATCACGGACGGACGGTTGCCGTCGGACTGGAATCGGACTCACCCCGATTGGTCCGAATATTCATGAGCCCCATTATAATTAGTTGAAGTGGGTTCATCCATTTCATTCGGAGACCCGCACGGAGATGATGCCGGGAACGCGAACACGGGACATGATGGTGACATAAATTAATCATCGCACAAACCGCGACCGATCCCCGACGACCGGCAGGATGTCCGAGTCTCATCCCGTACGTACGTACGCGCTACGCCCGCGGTCACGGCATCGGCCCACTAAAATATTGTCATAACGGAAACGGCCCCAGCAGCCTCGTCTGCCTCGGTTTTCGGTTCGCTCCGAAGCGCACCTTCCGCAGAATAAAGTTATTCGAATCGGGAGGAAATTTATATTTTCCTCCTCTTATACGGTGTGCGGTGAAATTTGATCACCAATGGTGAGTGTCTTGGTGCACACGATTGGGTCGAGGGATTTTGGTGCTCAAATTGGTGCTAAATAGGTGACTGTCATAAATAAAAGGTGGGCACTGGCCAGTGCCCCGGGTTGGGGAGCGACCGAAGCTTCGTGAAGCCGCGTCTTCGTGAAATTATTCTATCCATCTCAGACGTCGCCAGACGTTCGTTCCCGCCTTTTTTGGGGAGTTATGGTTTCAGCTTTAATTTGCTAACCTCTTCCGAAAATCAGCCTCCTGCACACACACAAACACTCGCAGGCACACCTTCGTTGATTTATTTCCCCTGAGAAAAATACACTCATGCAAACGCTTTGATCGACGCTGGGCGAAACCGTCGCTTGCAAAATGCGACAATTGTCTTCGAAGATGAAAACTACCAATTCCATTACCACAACCAACAAGCGTGCGTGCCATTGAACGCGTGGAGACCCAAAGAAATCGATACACCACCCCAAAAGACACGCTTGGCAAGGAGCAGGAATGGAGTGCGTTTAGTGGCACCGTCAACCGAAAACCGAGTCCATCGTCAGCTGCCGACGGCGCTGAGAAGAAATCGATAGAAATCCCATAAATTTTCGCCCCGAAATCGACAGATCATGCGTAATAACGTCCTCGGCAAGCGAGCAAGCAGCGAGCAAGGAATTGCTTCTTTTCCTCTCCGCAACGAGTCCTTATGTACAGCTACATGTAAAGCGGATTGCTCGAAGGTGCTGTCGGTCTTAAAGTTCTTTAACTCGTGCGAACTTTGGCTGCCCCGGGAAGCCTTCCAGCAGCAGGCGCATCGATTGGGCGCATTGACCTAGTTTTTAGGCTGACGGGTCAGTATTTTTTTTCTTCCTTTACAGGCTTTTTATCTCCAACATGACGTGCTAATTGTCCTCCAAACCGACTGAGCCTGAGTTCGTTAAAATGTTTGAAACTAAATCTAACGGTTTTGATTCCAACCAAACGTTTCCACTTCGGTGACAAAACTGTTCGCGGTTCGCTTTTCTCGATCGTTCGCGTTCTCGAATCGCTTCGAATTGCACGCGCATTGTTTGCCGGAGTTTTGCCGGAATAACATAATTGGCAATTTTCTACCAGCTTTTTTACAAACAAAATCCACCATCTCTTATAAGCGATTTGAATGCCGACCTGCTAACCCCTCCGTACGCATTGCTCTCTCCTTCTCCTTCTCCACCTCCCTCCTAACCGGTGCGGATAATTCTTCGAAAAATTAAACAATCCCAAAACGCGATTAAACACCGCTTAATAGCACAATTTCTGACGGGTTTGAACCACTTTAATGTGGTCGTAAAACGGCCACGGCTACGGCTCGTCCGTCTTGCCCGTGGAACCGAGGAAGGTGGAAGCGAAATAATGACGCCTATGGTCACCATATTTCGACAACAAGTTTATCAATGTTGTTGTTTTTTTTTTCGTTTGCTCCCTCTGAGCGCCTAGCCTGCGTCCATTACAGTGGAAAACAATAACAATAAAATAAAAATGCGAACGAGAAACAATATAATATTCCCTTTTAACTAGTCCATTAATTACATTACCATGTCACCACCCGGAGCGGTTGGCCGGTTCCCCTTCTCCGGAGCGGCTGTCCATTTCCAGCAGCTCATTAACCGCCTCTCCCCCGTGCACTCCGCTCATCCACTCTGTTCCTCTCATCGAGGTGCACCGATGCGTGCAGGTTGATAAGATTTCGTAATGTGCTCATATCAAAGGCCCGTAAAGCTCTACAAAAGAAAAACAAACATGAATGCTCATCGTACTGTCCTGCGGTTGCTTCCAAGCCGTCGACGAAACAGTGACCGACAGGCCAAGGTGAACCGTTTTTCACACCTTACGCGACCAACCCCTGGCTGGCTGGCGTGGCTGAAAAGAAACATAAGGATTAGTCGCACCGTAGCGGGGCTCATTTTTATCGTGCAGATAACGCCCCGCTCAAGAAAACAGGGGCTAGGTTTTTCGACAGATGACCAACCTTCGCAAGGAGCATGATCGTTGCGAAGAGAGGGAGAGAGATAAAGAGAGAAAGAAAGCGCCTAGATCACACATCGCACAGCCTACGATTACCACCTCATCACGGTCGCTGTAATGGAACCGGTGAAGGATGATGAAGCAAAACACAAACACACAGAACCACATTCCTTCACAACGCCGCAACACACGGGCCACGACCCTTCCTCCCCCTGCGTAAAAGGGGCGGTAGAAATAAAAATTAATTAATATTATTATTATGATAAGTGAACCTGTCATAATATCAAATTATCGCCAATTTAGGTAAATGGTCGCATGAAACGAGCAAAAAAACATACGACCATTTATAAAAAGGGCCCTACAACGACACGGGCCGCCATACGCGCCTGATCGGGCGCGGATAAATGAGGCAGTAAGCAAGCGAAAGAAGAAAAAAAGGCGAAACACTCAAAGAGCCCGTGCACCGGGAGGCAATTATTTCATCGCCACCGCAGCAACGGCAGCAGCAGCAGCAGCAGCAGTGACCGTAACAGAAACAGATACAGATCGACCGACGGTGGACAAAAACACCAAAACCGATCGATCGATCGTAGGGGTTGGGCGGTGTGTGTGCGGTACTGCAATTAATTGCTGAACTCAACCGTCCGCTCGTGTCCGCTCGTTTATCCTTCCGTGTGCGTCCCTTTCTGGTGCACATGGTAGCGTTTATGGTGTTGTGTACGATTTATGAAATATATGAAATTTTGTTAGCAGCGAAATTACTGCAAAGAATCCTCGCTTCAATAGGAACGAAACCGCGCGTCTACTGATCTGCAGATTCCGACGATTCCAAGACGATCGTACGCTTCCGTTCACCGGCTCTCAAACCCAGAACGCACCGAAAGGTGCTTCCATTTTGCTTTCCCAAGAGAATTTCGTTCGGTGTAGCTCCCGATCGATTAATAACGGTGCCTCCTCCCTGCTCTCACTCCTTACTCGAGGGAAAAACTGCCCCGGATGGGAAACGGGGTGAGAGACCATATTTATAATGAAATTATAACGACAAATATCCATTCGCGGTGATCGTCGCCGTCGATCGCAGAACGACCCCGGTTCTCGTTGTCATAAGCGAGCGAGCGAACGAGCGAATCCTCTTCGCGGTTCGCGGCACCGATAAACGATCGCCCGCAGCGATCGGGCTCGGGTCCCCTCTTCTACCTTGTCGCGCGATGGAATGATGCGACCTGGCGCGATAGGCACCGCAAGGGATGGCGATACCCGTACCCGGCCGACCGATATCGTATACATATAAAATATGTTTGATAATAACGAGCCGATTAAGACTAATCTCCCACTGCGCGAACCGGGCTACCGGGGTTGCTCTCGTTCCGATTTCGTTCGCTTTTGCTTCGTCCCAGGGCGCTTTTTTCATGCTTTTACGCGCGTTATGCTGTCCCGCCGGTGCTGCTGTCCCGGGAACGGTTGCGGCATTCACACAATGGAGGGGGGGGGGGGGGGGATGAGAAGAAGAAAGCAAAAACTCCTACCATTTTCAGGATGCCTTTTCTCGGTGCTTTATTGGAGAAGTGAAACAGAAACAAAAAAAAAAACATTAAAAAAGATGAAAGCAATAATAAAACAAAACGAGGATCATCGACACACACACGTTGGTACGGTCGGTCGGTCGGTTGCATACTCACTCGATCGACATTTTTCTCGACCAAATGCATCTCGCAACGTGCAACCCTGGGTAGGTAAGTGGAGGTGAGAGAGAGAGACCTAGCGAGGGACACATTTTTTCCACGAAAACCCCTTTTAGGTACCCGGTTTTTTGTGCGTTAACTCGTCGAGGCTCGTTGCAAGGCCGTTTGACAGGCCGGTTCCCAAAATACGACCGCGATATTAGGTGATTCGCTTTTTTCGCTTCGTTCTCTTTCGCTCTCTACTTGCGCGAGTTAACGAAAAAAGAAACATGCACACTAAAACACACGCGCGGGGTTTTGGTTCTGTGACTCTTATCTTACGATTAACAAACCATCATAAACCATCCTTCCAAACATGTGTTTTGGGGTTTTTCTTACTTTTAGTGAAATGTGCGTGCGTTTGTGTGTGTGTGTGTGTTGCCGTCTCGAACGATGGACGATCCCTAGACGAAGCGACGACAGCCACCCGAGCTGTGTGCGTTCCTTTTTGGGGGGCTGAGTTGTTGTTTTTTTATCTATGGCTCTATCGCTCGCACAGCTTCCTCTCATCAAAAATCACCACCCAAGGGGACGCGGGACAGAACGCGAGAATGAAGAAGAAGAAAAAACCGAGCGATAAAAGAGTTAAATTAAATTATAACCTCGTTGAATATGCATAAATAATCCCGAAAACGGGGCTCGGTTCCATAAAGTGGTTCCACCCTGGCCCGTCCGTCCCCCGGCGGTTACCCCGGTTGCTCCGGTGTCGACGAAAATATTAATAAAAATATTTTATAAACCATTCCATTCGGGCCGCTCCGGCCCGAAATGGAAGGAAGAGGAGACGAGTAGATTAGGTGGCTCGAACAGCCAAAATGCCACAAGCGAACCACGATCACACAAAGGCGGAGATGGAGAAAAACAAACAACATTTCACCGCCTTCGGTGCGCCGGTTGAACGAGGATCCGATGGAGATGGAGCATTTTCGAGAGGAAATGGTTTTAATGAACCGCGTATGTTGCTGCTGCCGTGGCGAAGCCGTTAAGGACATTTCGCGGACGGGGAAGTGGGAGGTTTTAGTTTTGAGAATTTAATTCGCTAGCATGGTGACTAGATTCCTTCCGTAAGCGATACACAATAAGTGCTCGACAGTAGTATCATTCTAACGATCATTTTCCTAAAAGAAAAACGGAAACCGATAGCGATTATTAAAGAATTTAAAATGCATTCTCCGGACGACGCACGCACACCTTCCCAATTCTCACCTCACGCGGGCGGCCGCCCGTTTGTTTGTTTCCATCGGGCGATCATTACGGACACCAAAAAACCCTCCACCGTGCGAAGGCACGGCACGAAGGAAAGGAAAGCACGGCAACACGGGCGGGAATAAGCATAAGCATAAACCATTCACGCGTCATCACGCGTCCTGCACGCGGCACGGTACAGATCGGATCGGATATCTTCTCCGGTCGGTGGGATGAATTGATGACCGCCACCTCCGATCTGGTCAACTGAATGAAAAAAAAAAAACAAAAACCCCGCACTCGGAGCCCGGCCGCGTGTTCTGGGGTTTATTAATGAGCATTTTTAAAAATTTATTCAAATGTTTCGTCCCATAAGGCCGCGCACGGCCAACGGGCGGGCGGGTTCACTAATATTTGGTTCACGGTGCTGCCCCGAGGCGGCCGCGGTTCTTCGGCTGACGTGTTCCGTGGCCGGGCCGCGTTTGGTTTTGTTCCTTTTTTTTTGTTTCATCTTCTGGTAAGTGCGGATGATCTTCTCGCTTAATTGGTCGTCCCGATTCTTGATTCCCGCCCGTTCGAATTCGGCCACCTCGATTCGGTGGCTGCGGCTAAAACAATATTTCCACTCCCAAACAATCCCAAATAGCTTTCCGGCGAGGTGAAGCCGAGAGCCTCGAAAGCGACTCCGAAAGCCTGTGGCTGGTGGAGTAAGTGAGAGCAAAAATGAATATATAATGAGGAAATTATAAACGTATAATTTCTGACCCCCAGAAGCGTCCGCGGCTAACGACGGTGGCGGCAGCGGCAGTGGCGGCGGTGGCGGCGGCGGCGGCGGAAGAAAACGAGGTGGTAATATATGCCGGAATCGGCATGCCTTTATGAAATTCAATAAACGCTCTCGGTTCGGGACATTTCGAATGCGAGAGAGATAGAGCTGTTGTCACATTTTTATAGGAAGAGCATTATTTACCCTGGTTGCGTTTTTCGTTTTCGTTGTTTTGTGTTTTTTTTGCTTTGCTTTGCTTTTCTTCACTGTGAACGACGAGTTCCTTGGGAGCTTTGTTTTATATTGCTGGCCGGGTCGGCATCGGCCTGAGAACGGCGGCGTGCCGAGGCGTGAGAAGGTGACAGAATACGGTCCAGTTGGACGTGTGGGATTTTTATGCTTTATGCGACGCTTGAGACGGCGGATGGGTAAACGGTGCGCCGAACGGTGAGAAACTGAGAAACCCAAATGAGGCATCCAAAAGCCGCCCGCGATGTGCGATCGGGCCGAAGATGACACGCAATATTCTCATGAAATGGTCACCGCGCGATAAGCGATTGGTGGAGCTGATTTGGTGTCTCCACTTACCCCGTGCTTTAAACGTGCCAAATCGACGACCAGCTCAGCTCAGTGCAGCCGTCGTAAGCGAATACGGTTTCGGAAGCATCAATAATATCGGCCGGCGCAGCTCATTTGAATATCTATCAGCATTTCTCGCTCCAAGGGAAGTTGCGTGGGAAATTGCACCACCGTTTTGGGTTGCGAACAAATGCAGGGCATACTCGACCATTTTGTTCGTTGCCTACACTACACTTTTGTTCAAATGACGAATCACTGCAGGATACTACACTTGTACTCACTCACTAGTTCACTATTTTCTGGATAAATATAACTTTTCACTCTTAAAATCAAACACAATTACGCGATAATATCAATAGGTATTGCAATTGAACTTTTGTTGACATCTACCACGAGGCGAATAGGATACTTGAACTACGTTGTGTTTACATCTCCGGGTTTACGTCTACCGGTTGGATGGGATTAATCCAAACCGGTTAATCCAGTACCCATCACTCCCAATGTAGCTATGATAAATATTGACAAATAACTCACCATTGGCTCTAGTTTGTTTACCAGCCTGTGCAAACGGGCGCGTTTATCAACGGTGCCAGAATTCGTGAAACATCACAAGAGATACTTGTTATTTGTTCAGGTAAGAGTTACTTCCCTCATACCTACGAAGAATTTCCGTATTAATATTAAAATAATTAACCGTCTGTCGACCTTTGCATCGGCTAACGTGCATGAGCAAACCGCCTCACTGCAATCGATCTTTACGATAATCTCGCCGTATGCATGTATATTTTCCATTAAACGCCGATCGTCCGTTTACGGCGGGTTTATTACGCCCCACGCGATGGAGATGTAATAATGCTCGTTAAGCGGCGCAATATTCCGCGAAATTGATTCGAAAGAATTGATGCACCGGCGGAAGAGGAAGAGAGTGCAATCGTGCGCCGGCAATGACAACAGCAACAACGCAATAAAAAGGCAACATCTCAATACGGAATACGGCCCGTAACCGACTGCTGAACTGCAATCCGCATTCAGTGCACCAACAATTGCATCCAAACGATGGTACAAAAATGGCGTAAAACATAAACCATTCTCTTTCGAGTTCCCGCCGCTGGGAAATTGCACCATCATGTGGTGTGGTGCTTCGTTTATTTGATTTATCGTACACAGGAAGCCGGGCGAAAGGATTCCCGAAGGGTCATAGCCACCACAATCATCATTGCCCGGCCGCGGTGCGCTTCCAAACTTCCCAAACGCCACCACCTCCCAACATCCTTGCTTGTCATGCACATCCGATAGGAGGTATGGGCGGATTGGGGGCGATGGAGGTGGTGGTGATGGTGTGCATGCAGCATAATAAGTTTCCGACTCGGCGCCCATACGTGTCGCCCTCGCGACTGTCCTCGCGAATTTGTATTCAATAGTTTTGTTCTCGGTTCTCCCACCCGCACCACCGGTGGGCGCACGGCGGTGGTGGCGGCGGCGGCACACATAACCCATATCTTGCACTAATCTTCTCTTCTTTTCTTTTCTTTTTGTTTGCAATTGTCCGGGAAGGTGCGCAGCGACGGTAGAGACGGCCCACAAAACACAAGCCACAGCAAACGCGAACAACCGATGCACACTGCACATGCATGGAACATGTTGTTCCAATTTACAAGCTTTTCCCCTCCTCCCATTCTCTCGCGAGCCGCGGGGCCGGGGCTTATCGTCTTTTGCTTTCTCTCTGCGCAACTCGGTGTGGACAAGCGGTACATATTTATGCTGCATTAAAGCGTACAAATTTGTCCGGCATGGCATGGCAGATATGATCTAATGTGACAATTAATATACAGGTTGTTGTTTGTAAAAACTGCTCACCCTGTCTCCCTCTCACGCTTTCTTTGTCTTTCTCATGCGCATGGTTCCTTTCACCTCAAGGGTAGGTCTTTGCTCATCAAATTAGTGACGACTGCATTGGGTTTTACCTTTCATGTAGCCATGTTGGAGGGGAATGGGGAGGGATATGTGTGTTTGGCAAGTGTTAATAAAGTGCATTGTGTGCATAGTTTCATCGTTCGCTACCTCAGATGCGCTTAATCTACATCGCTGAACGCTGAACGATGCACGATGCATTCTCATATATTTATAGATGCATTATTCCGTGTTGCTGGTGCAGAGCTCTTCACACACACACACGCACGCAGGCACACACACTCCGGATTGCCATTGTTGCATTTCGGTGCGTTTCCGTGATGGTGACTACCTCTCCTCACCCACCTCACCCACCTCACCCTTCTCCCTTTTATGCATAACAATGCGTTTTGGTTTTGGTTTCCGAAAAATCGCAACCATATCGCGTTCTCCCTCGCACACCCGAACGTACCCCATCGCGGGCAACAAATAATCAGATTTTATATTTATAATGTTTGCCAACCATTCGGTCCCCTATTTTGCGCTCGCCGGCAAACAGTGCGCTGGGAAGAGGCGAGTCTCATCTCACGCTTGTCTGCCTCCGTGGCGTGTGTTGTCTGCGTCTCCGCTGTCGCGAGGCTATTGCTTATGATTATGTCGAGCATTCATCAAGCAAGTAGCAAAATTACCATCGCGAGTACATCGGGTGATGCTGCTCTAAAAACAATACCCGGGAACGAACGCCTGAACGCGCGACAATTCCACCGCCAGACGGGAAGATGAATAATTTAAAGGGAACGATGAAAAATCTTTCCCTCAAAACCCCCCTCCCCATGCGCCGGTTGGCTAAGGGAATTTTTGAGACATTTTTCCCATTTCTCTTGCAGCGAATTGAGCGAATGCGCCGCGACAAGAAGCCAAGGCCCGCAAGGACCCGCTCGCCGGGAAGCCGGACGGCAAATTGGGATGAACGTTGGAAATTGGGTTCATTTGTTTCGGCGCTTCATTCTATGTTCTGTCCTGGCAGTGGTGTGGCAGTTGGAGCGAGGAAAAAAAACAAACAATCACTTCAAAATCATTCCGGTGGAAGAGGTCTACTTAATTTAGTGAAACATTGAAAGCTCTTACCCTCGGAAAGACACTGATTTAAAACACACAACAACAAAAAAACCGCTCACTCTCAGTACGCACGCACTCATAAACAATGGGAAGGCATATTTCGTCCTTTCGCGATCGTTTTTAATTAATATCCTACCCCGAACGGGGACGGCACACCCAGCGTGCCGGCCGTAGTTCGTACCGGTTTTGATTGAATTCGGAATATTATCCATCCATCAAGCAGCCAGTTCGGGAGCAAAAACTGGACACGGATCGCGTCTGCCCTTCGGGTTCGGGAATCGTCGTCGGACACATTGTCCATACCGCCCATCGCCACGCGGCTGGTGGCCTGCGCGATTCAACTCTTCGGGAAACGCTGCCCTCTGTCCCGTAAGACACTGTCGTCACTGTCGTTCCGGTTCGGTGACGTTATCGCCATCGGTTGCGACAACTGTATGGACAACTGCAGGTCCGTCCTGTAGGTCCGTTGATGTCCCCATGAGCAGCAAAAACCATAAGCATTTTGATTGTCATTCCCATAATAATCAAACGCGGAGCGCATTCGGCCGAAGCGAGTCGCGGTCGATTCGCGGTGGAAGCGTGTGTCATGCTGTGATGTCATATTTTGCTGCTGCTCCTACCGCCGCTACACACAGCCTACTACGCTGCGAATATGTTTGACCGGTGGCGCCGCCACATGATGTCGCCTGTCGTCGGAACCATCTCCAATCAATCAGCGTCAGCGTGCTTCGGCAGCGACGAGTTCGGTTCGGGATATCTCTAAGCGCAACACGCCATTTCCTGGAACTACCTACCTGAAACGCGAGTGTTCATCATATTCGTCAATTATGACGTATGGCATCAAGGCTACGGACGGACGGACGAGCGCACCAAAAATGTACCACAGGAATGGGCCGTGGTTCACAGCCGTCGCCAAAGGGCCGGTGGGTCTGGTTTTTGGTTTGCTTTCCAAGCAAACGATCATCATCTTTCCGCAGAAAAAGCTGGAATGCTTCGCGAGTTGAAATGAAACCGCGAGTTGAAATGAAAATACGAACTCCCGGATACCACCGCGGGGTTCTGGAGCCGGAACGGAATTGGCTGGCATATGAATTCCTCGCGTGTATGTTTTTTCTTTTCGTTTGCTTAATTTGGGTTTTTTTCTTATCGAGCCAAACAAAACTGCATCCAATCAATCAGCGGCACCTGCAGGCAGGCACCATCCTTTTCTGCGGCGGTGCCCAAAAGACGTTTGTTCGCGATCGATTGGTAAAATATGGAAGCGCCATTTGATGGGATAATCATTCAATAAATGTTTCTGTCCCCCCCCCCCCTCCCTTGGTCCGCCACTGGTCCACGATGGGGACAAATTAATTGGAAATGATTTATGGAGAACTCGCGGACCATTCGCTCACTGGGTTCGACTTTCGATTTCGTTTCGCGCACAGTCACAAATTCCGAACTCTTCCGGCATCGAGAGCAGTTCGTGGAAAATCTACTTCTAACCCAACGACCGGTTTTGTGTCATTCTTTTCCCCCGCTTCCTGGCTGGTACGCTTTCCGACGCCACTTGAGCCCGCGGAGAACGTTCCGTTTCGTTTAAATATCCGTTCCGATGGATGAGCTGATATGAATGATCCTTCCACTGGTGGTGGTGGCTTTTGGAAAACTATCACCTTCGCAAAGATAATCATCGGCTTCCCGAACGCCCAGAACCCGTTAAATGATGCGCGTAATCGAGATGCCGGACCCTTTTCGGTGTCTTTTCGGCCGGCCTTTCAGGTGCTGAACGAATGGGAGAAAGTTTCGGAGTTTCGGTGTTGGTTCCGGGCATAATGCTCGTTAAGTTCATACGCCATGGTCCTCTCATGGTTGGAAGCGGATGTGTCGTCGACAGATTATTTCCTAAATTTATTTTAATGTTTACCGAACGTCTTCCACAGGCCTTGGCTGTTGGCTGAACGCGAACAAGCAAGAGAGGGGAACATCAACATTTCCTCAAATTGAACGCACGATCGATACGTCTGCTACAAAACCCATATCGCAGCATAAGGGAAAATTACTACCACTGTCCTGTCGCTTGTTCGGTGGTCCTGTAGCGGTTCAGTAACTTTCGGTCGATCTCCAGTAAACTGCAGCCCCCGGGGCTCAGGTTAAATGCTGATTCCAACGCTCCGAACCCTCCGCCGAATACCTTTCGAGCAATCAATGCAAGAACAAAACCCAAATTAATCCCTCATGCCACGATGCGGCGAAATTCGTGTCTTCGGCAAGGGGAACACCACCGCAAGGAGACAATCTCTTCCGGTTCGATTTTTCTATTCCTTCAGCATGCTGCCAAAGGAGCACATTAATTGAACTTCTCCGCTCTGCCTTTGCCCGGGCAGCTCTCCCGAAACCGGACGGCCAGCTCTCCGGCATATGTCATCATCATCGCTGCAAGGAAGACATCCCTTGGGGGAAATTGCGCCCCTCGACGACGTGGCTTCATTTCGTAATCGCTTCCGAAAAACGGGTCCTCAATCAACCGGAACGTGCCGTGCTGTATGCCCTGCTCGGGAAACCGAAACCGAATGAGATGAGAGATCAGAACAACGGTGAAAATGTTTGCTCAAAATCGAAGACGACATTTTTTAATGCCATCATCGCCTACTGGTTGCGCTCGGTCGCTCGTTCCCTTTCCGTTGTTGTGTTTGTGTACTGCTCGAATTAATAGCTGTAATCCATGGGTGAGTTTATTATTTTTTCATTTTCCAACATGCCAAAGCTACCTCTAGCAAGGGGCCGTTTGCTGTCGGCGGTTGCGGTGACAAATGGAAAGCAAATAATAACCGTCTCTACAGCTGATAATTGTTTAATCCTGCAAAGGATTTTGCATGGCATACTGAGCATGCCATGCTGTATGTTTATGCCTCGATACCCTCCACCTTTTCGAAACCCTCCAGCCTCCAGCAAGCCTTCGAGCTGCAGAATGACACTCTAACAAAAGCGATCCGATCGGTGATCGTGTAAGTATTCCGTGACATATTGCTACCATGAACACGTGAGCCGAAAAAGCGGGAGACAAAAAAAAGCACTTCAATAGAAATGAACCGAACCGAAGAAAGCGGCTTAAGAGCGATTGGTTTCATAAATATTATGAGTACGACAATATTTCTGCTAATTAATGGCACACAATACGGGCGCTGAGCCGCTTAGCGCAAACTGTCCCTTCAAGGGACGCTTTGTTCGGTATGTAGATCATAACCTAATTTGTCCGGCTGACCAACTGGGCCGTACGATCGCCGGCCGATCGTGCCGGGGTGCTACTGACCCACCGAAGGATTACACCGCGATTATCCCTCGTTTGAACCTTCATCTCGCGGCGTAGCTGGAACGCTTTTGAGACACGAAATCTCTGCAAAACACGAAACACACACACACCCGCTTTGACGCAAGCTGCAACGGAATGGGCTCGTCGTTGTTCTGGGAAAGATCTTTTAAATGTTTTATTTATTCATCATGTGTTAAATAAATGAAAGCATAGAACGAAAAGCCGCAGCCGCAGCCCAATTAATGCAAGGAAAACGAGTCGATGAAAAATAAACACCCAACTTAATCTTGCTTTATATCAAAAAAAGGGATCACCTCACCAACCGGAGACCAACCGCTCTAGTAGGCGTATCGAATGGATGAAATTACCATAACAACGCTTTTATGACGCCCGGCGGGTAAACAGATGCATCCAAAACCCTTGCGAGCCCCTTTGTATAGCATTAATTATTAATATTTAACACCCTCAAATTTATCACCAGGAAGCATTTCTGCTGTTTGTTCGTTCTTGCACGTTCTTCGCTCTTGCACTGCCTACCTGGTCCCGGTATGTGGCCAGTACGGCAGGTGCACACGCTAAACATGTTCGTCCCGAAGTTCGTCTGCCCCATTCTACGGTCGGAACACTTTCGCCGGAATGGTAGCAAGGGATGCGTTTGAAATTATGATTAATTAAATTGATATCTTTGTTACTGTCAACCAACGCGTTCGCTCGCTAGAACAAACGAACGAACTGACTGAATGGTGTTGATGTATCCATGGCGTACAAATCGTAAAAATTAAATTAAAACGCGATATGCATAGTGGCAGTTTTACGAGTCTCGCGGGTGCTTCAAAAGGGCCACTTCAAACGAACGCTCCCGCGATGGGTTTTGCGGTGAGAACTTTTCGCTTCCCCATCCCATCCCACTCGACACTGCGACACAGACAGACCAGACAGACGGACGTGTACGTGCGAGGGCAGTTTCTCATAAAAAAATCTATATTTCATTTACACACACCGATGCTAAGGGCGAGTTCTTACGACCACTACTTGTCGCTAGTTGGTATGGGGCGGGTGTAGCCATGTCCATGAACATAAATCCGAAATGTATGCATCTTATTCCACCGAAAAACCGTGCCCGATGGGAAACAAACGGTCAGCGGTTTATTGATCGAAATCCTATTCCCGGAACGAACCGTACACGAAGCTAATTATTTTTTAAACTAAATCAACTCTGCCCCGAAATTGAATAACATTAAGCTGGCTCCGCTGGGTTTTGTTGTTCGAAGCATTAAAGCAGCAGCAGAATATGACTCCACTCCCGCTGGGGAAGCAGTAGCGATCGATCGCAAAACATTGTGCTCCCAAAACCCGCGGCATCGTGATTATGTGTGCTTCCCCTTGTGCTACCGGGGAAGCGGCAAGACAAAATCCGGCAAGCTAAAACTGCAAAACCCATTAATTGCATGCACGGAAAGGGATGAAAAACCGTCTGCACCGGCTTGTAAGCAGCACGTCCACGGCCACGTATTCGGCTGGCGACAATGAGACACATTCGATTGATCACGAATTAATGTTCGCCACCGCTAAATGTTGCTTTCCGCATCTCTCGCGTCCGTGCTCTACCGGCTTCTGCTCACCGCGAGAGAAAGAGCGAGCGAAAGGGAGAGCGCACGAGCGAGCGAGAGGGGAACTGCCGAGCGGCTCGTACGGTAGTGCAATAAAACATTACTTTGCATCGAGTAGGCACTGCAGTGCGAGCGACCAATGCTGCTGGAAGGGACCATGGGAGTGGAAAATAAAGAAATTTAGACAACAGCACACGAACATGCCGAGAAACGGAGCGAGCAAACCGAGATACACTAAAACGCATATTTCCCGGCCAGCTGCATTCCGTGAATGGTCCCCGTCTGTTTTTGTGCCGATACCCGGCCCGCTTCCTCGCTTCATACGATCGAATGACAAATTAAATGCACTCGCCGTTGCATTCGCCGTTGCAGACGTGGCCGAATGCATGCATGCGCTCTGCAACCGTCTCTTTCGGCGGTCGGATAAAAATAACGCACACGGGAATGTTGATCGGTTTTTGATATTTTTCAATTCGAGATGTAAATAGGATCGTCGCTTCGAACCGGGCGGGAAGAAGCGAGCGCATCGAATCACGGCGCGACACTCGGGATGATGCCGGTTTACTGATAATTATAGAAAGAAACACAAAAAAAAACGGAGCACTGATCCACACGCTGGTGCTTAATTGATCGCAGATAGATACTTTTTCTTATGCATTCCCGAACGGTCATTGACGGGTTCGTACGCAGCGCGGCACGTAGCACAGGATCGCCCGTTTGATCGATTCGCTGTTTTGCATTCGAAAATATCGGAAATTCATTCCGTTCCGTTCCGTTCCGTTCCGAGTCCCAAGCGATGCAACACTAGCCTCTAGAAACGAAACAAAGGGCGACGTTGAAAGTCACAAAAATTAAAGCCTTATCTTTCCGCAAACGCGCACCCCACCCAGGGCCAACGGTTCGATTTCAATCATCACCTTGAACACCTTGAGCAGGGCGGGACAGAAATTAATGCTCACAACATTTGATACAAACCCGACCTCGTTTGGCTTGGTTTGGCCGTAAGCCGAAACCTTACGCACTTATGAGCGGTTTGCTCGCTGACACCCGCTAGCGTAAAGGTGCAAATGACTGGATCGACCCCCTCTCGATCGCCCCAACATCGATAACCCGAAAAATTGAACGTGAAAATGAGAAAATAAACGCAAACCGCCGCAAACGGTGAGAGTGATAATTTCCGCCTTCACCTTACCACGCCACCGACCGTGACCTTTTCCGATAATCCTATCGCCTGGGGCTCCCTTTTTTTGTGCTCGGCCGTGTATTAATATGCAAACACGATGCTTGCCCGTGCTCGTGCTCGTGCATGCTCAATCAAGGGTGCCGCGGGCGATGCATAAAGTCCTGACGGCCGGCTCGGAACTCGGCACAGGACCCAGGCACAGGCTTCGCTTATTATGGTGGGTGTTGGCCGGAAACCGAAAAAAAACACCCCACAAACGCACCGCGCAACGGAAGCCTGTGCGGTAAGGATGCAACGAAACATTAACTGAACCCTTTGACGGTGTGAATATTTATTTCCCCGTTCAGGAAACCGGAGGAAACCCGGGATCTGCCCTTTTGATCAAAAGGGATATTTAGATCGCGACCCTTCCCCCGCCACTAGTTCAAAGGTGACGATCCCGCGATCATAAAGTGTTGCTTTAGTTTGCTTTCTTTGCTGTGGTCTTCCCCGTTGTCTAATTTTGTAAGCACACGGAGAACAATCGTCGACGAATGACGAAGATGAGACACGACGCAGCTGTGCGCACGACGCGAAACGCACCATAGGGGCACCCTTTGGAAGTCATGATCATGATGACGCTGGGCCGAGGATGCGTGTGCGTGGATCAGAACGTGACGAGAGAACAATTCAACAGTACCACTCCCATTTTCCCTCCCCGCTGGCGGTCTCTTTAATGAGACATAAAGCCCCAACTCACCGGTTGTCGGTGAAACACAAACAAACAAACAAAAAACCCCAACGAAAACAAATCTCGAGACACAAATTTGAAGCATAACAAACGACGTGTTTGACGATCGTGTGCAAATTATGATCATGTTGCAAAACAAATAAAAAAAAAAACAAAAATGGGAAAACACCCGCTCTGCCCCGCTCTGCCCCGCTCTGCACCTGGGAAACGGCTCGTTGGCGACACGAAGCGTGCTCCGATCGTGCCGCGAGACGATCGCCGTCTGCAGCTGCGAGTTGCCCACCACGCTAAATAAAGAGCCACCGGGAAGCATTTCCAGAGCATCCCAGATCCAGATGGTACGATCTGCTCGCACGGCTGGCCTTCCGAGGGGTCGTATTGTAAAACCGCAGACAGGCGGAACTCCACCGACGTTTGTCAAGCGACGTTTGCTGCTCAATGTTTCGTTTTGTTCGCCGCATCATACATTGCCCACTTGTTTCTCGCGGAACGACCCGGAGGGAACGCTACGGATGGATTAAGCCGGTACAGTGCGTCCGCCGCAAGTGCATGCAGCAATATTCCCACGGCTTCATCTGGCGATCGCAGACGGCAAAACCATTTTGGCGCATGGCACGACGGGTTGACATCCATAATTTCCCACATGTGGTGCGCGCACTTGTTCGTATGCCGTTTATTATTGTGCATGTGCAGGGCACTGCTAGACAAAAGCCCGGTGCACCCGTTTCGCATGCACCCGTGACGCATCGGATCGTCGCTGACACCATCGGTACCGGTTTTATTAGTCCACCGCGACCAGGCATACCCGGGGCCAGGATATTATTATTACCCACCCAACGCTGATGCTAATCGCCTAACGCCTAACGGCCATACACGCACTGTCGCGCCCGAAGTGCGAAAATGCGATAAAATTCTGCCCCATTGTGGCTGTGAAATAAAGGCCGATGGTGCATTTCGTTTTCTTTCTTTATGATACAAAACATTGATCACTTATTATAGCGTTACTTTACAGCGCACTAAAACGCGACCGGCTGAAACACGCGTCGTACGTCGGATTTGATTTACACAGACCGTGTTTTTTTTGTTTTGTTCCCATTTCGAGCTCCAACTTTCCGCCTCAACGAGCAGAACGTTTGTCTCGTCGTCGTAAGGAAGTTCCCTGTTCCCTTTGTTTGAAATGATCCTGCACCCGCACACACACACATAGAGACACACAGACGAACACATATTCATGAGGCATGAATTTCCCACTTTCCCACCCCACACTGCCGGCTAAATGGTGTGAAATATTTCTACAGACGGTAAAAACCGGGCCGGCTGCACTGCCGAATTCCAGACGCGGATTTTCCCCGAGACCAGCCAGGGTTTCGGGCAGCCGAACGATCGGGGTAATGGGCCAGATTTAGAATGATGAATCCCTTTTGTTTTGTGGCGGGTCTTAGGGACAGGGTGACACGCGGCTCGTACTGTATTTCCCGTTTTTCTTTAAACAACAGCTTCCCGGAGAGAAAAAGAAAAGTGGAAAATAGCTCTTCCATTGGGCTGCCGGTGATTTATTGTGATATGACAATACATTTTTACCCGTTCGCTCTCTCTCTCTCTTTCTCTTGCAGACACACACACGCACGCACCCAATCCCAATCGATCGAAATCGAGATTTCGGTTCATCAACCGAGCCAGTTTGATTTGTTGATTGCCGTCACTGGGACTCGCTTGGTGCGCTTCCGTTTTGAAAGCCTTGAAAGAGCGGATCGCTTCATCTAAGCAGCAGCACAAAACGCACACATACGTGCGAATGCAAAACTGCACTGCGGCGTGGTGCAGCAGAACCAATTTTTCATTCCCCTCCCAACCCGGAAGGGTCCGGTTCCGCGTCCGGGTTGCCCCGAACGTTTGTTTACACCGTACCACTCGAGCTTCTACACCCGTGTAAGAAGCACATATTATCGATCTATGAAGAACCCTCTCTCGAAACCGCTCGGCACACTGCCCGCTTGGATGATCATTAATCATCGGCACCTCCAAACCATGGCTTTGATTTCTCCGCTCGGCACTGAGAATTGCCATATTACGGCACACTTAAGGCATTAAACTGGCGGCATTGACCATATTGTTGGGTAGTGTGATTGAGAAACCTTAATTGTCCACTCGATGCAAGGGAGTTACAGTGATGAGCGATTTATGTTTTAGAGGGTCTATTGTCCTAAATCGTACAAGAACCAATCTATCTCGCGTTTACGAGTTGGTAAAGGTCCCATCAGTCGTGGGCTTCTATATGAACTGTTTAAAAAAAAAATCAGTAGCAACGTCAAGTCTAGCGGGCGCGTTTATAGTAAGGGGTTCAGAGGGAAAAGTCGAGTATAAATCTAAAACTATATTTTCTAATGGAAATCCGTCCCTACACATAAATTTTATATGAACCTTTCAGGAACATTGACGAAACATTCGCTTGTCCGCTCGTCAATCATTCCTCTTACGGTGCCTATTCCGCCGGAATGTGATCTCATTCGCCATTCGCCAAGCGCCACGATCGCAAAACTAGCCGCGAACTACCTGAAACCTACTTCGGGCGCAGTTTGGCGCGTTTCATCCCGATCCCGTATGCAGTTCCAGTACGCCCAAACGTCTTCACCGACACCATTCTCCGTGCTCTAGGTGATTGAATTTTCTTCTCTGCTTTTTTGCCCCCTTTTTTTGTTACAAGTATTGAAAGCCCGTTAGCACGCTTCTATGCAAAGAGGGTCCAGCCCGCTGGGGCCAGCTCGGGCAACCCACTTTTGGACAGCATAAAACAGTCGCACTACGCCGGCTCAATTGCAACCGGAGCTACCGGAGAGAGCAAACATGACACGGTCGCAGTAGGCTCCCGTCCATTCCTCAATAATTCCCGACAGCTACGTGATGCGTTTGCTCAACCAGTGGGTGATAAATCAAAACATCTGAAAACCGCCGTGTGCGCCGCGGTGCGTGTCTTGCTCGTCATGCGAACCGAGATTAATGTTGCTTAGGCTTTATCGCATTAGGCTACAGGCCGGTGGCTGCCCGTCACTTGTAAATTATCGATTCTCGACGCAAATCGCAATTGATATAAATACATAAGATTATAGTGCAGTCGGTGGTGACGCGCAGCCAATACCAAATCCGCGGTAGACGGTGCGAAAACGGTGCGTTTGGAGAAAGGTCGCCAATTTTGCGGCCGGCTTCAGTTTCTCCACCATGTTGGCGTTTGGTTTTTTTGTTCCTTTTTTTTACCCCCTCTATGACTTGTAGGACTGTCACTCATGCGTCCCGACAAGCAGGCGGTTCGTTGATTTCCGTCAACATTTTTGCACAAAAGCATTAGACAGCTTGACGTGTCCGTGTCGGAGACGTTTGTGGAAAGTGAATGAGCCCCGGCCAGTAGTAGCCTTGCGAATCGTGGCCGAACGATTACGGGAACGTCAATTTACCCTGAGTTTACCGAGCGAAACGTAAGCGTTTCCTGTGAGCTTCATTTATTCTCAGTAGGCGATGGAGGTTGTTTTTGTATCCTTCGCCGGTGGCGCCCTCTACGAGCAGATAAATGAACTGCCAACGTAGTTTTACTGTTCCGAATAATCTGTTTTTCATTTTTATTTCCAACTAAGCCTATCATTTCCATACTCATAACCTGCACTTAACCGCAAATCGAACGCCAAAACGTTTGACCTTCTGGGCTGCGCGTCGTGTGGCATGTGAAAGTGAACCATCCAGCAGCTACCAGCATAAACTACACGCCGAAAGCGATAGCGCCAGTTGGTCGACGGTCGACGGCTTTGCATGCACGGCACGTAATTCAATGCTCATATTACAAGCGAACATGAAGCATCATATTTTAAATTATACACATCAACACGCATAGATACCGGGGAAGCGATATTATTGTTCCACTTACTCTACTCGCAGCGCGGTGGAAATGCAACGGTAACGGTATGCATTTCGCACATTTGACTCACTTCAGCTGCGTGCGCGGAAGGAATACAAATGTTACGATCGCGAGACCGTCACCGTCAGACGACGTGCTGCTTAGCTGCTGGTAGCCTCTGGCGTTGACCTTCCTGGGGAGTAAATTTGTCAACAATATTTCATTTTCCAAATGCCTCATTCTACTCCCCCTTCCCGAGGTATAGGCCTCATTGAGTTTGACATACACTATAATCGGTACTGCTTACAGCAAAAGAACTTCCAACCATTTCCGGGCATACCAGACCGAACCGAAGCATGGGGAGGAGGAATCAAAACACCTAATCACATAACGTCCCACTGATCCTTATCCCCCTGTGCTCAACTTAAACTTTAAATGTGATTAAACGTTGATCCTCCCCATGGCGATTGTTTGGCTTTTCACACTGCCTGTCGACGCTTCTTCTGGGTGTTTTTTTTTGTGAGAGGGAAATTTAAAAACATAATGCACGCAAAAATCCCGTCCCATGGCAGTACGACATTATCGAACCGTTCAGCACACTTCCGAACGAAGGGACGGATGATGATGACGACGATAATGATGAAAGAGAATGATGTTGATAAAAAAAACACCCTCTGCTTCATTGACGGGCAAGTGTAAAATATGTTTTCCCGCTGGCAATATTTTATAACTGAAAAATATGTTTGCACAGCGGGACCAACCGAGAAACAAACCAGAAAGTGCGCCCGCCGGCCCCTCGCGTTGAGCTGCCATGAAAAGTGCCTTCTGCCCCTAGCCAAGGGAAGGGTGCGCAACCGAAATGACTTCCTTTGGTGTTGCTTCTTTTTTTAAAAAAAAGAGGGTGGCGTTAGGTCACGCAATACGCAGAGGATGCGCGGCACATAAAGCGTAATAAACTTATCAACTTATTATGTTTTGGTTCCGTTGATTGAATTTGTGTTGGCCAACCCACCTTCCGAGTGGCGCGAGGGTGAAGGTGTTCTCTCAAGTGGCAGAACCTTGTGTGTGTGGCTGTTTGAGCGCATTAAATGGATAAAATAGAGATCCAGTCAATGTGCAGACAATGGGACAATGTTTCGATACCCACGCTTCGCATCGGGGCGAGTGTTTGGGTGGACAAAAGAAAGCCTGGCGAAAGGTGACAAATGACGGATGGATAGCAGGAAGCAACAGCACTGCCACTACCGCCAAAAACATGGACACGACGGACTCGAACTCGATGCGCTTTCATTCGATTGATGGATTAAGGAGTGTCATTAGATTGCCCAGCTGGTGCCGAGTGTGAGTGCGTAGATAACAATCAGTCATCATTTAAGGCTACTTAAGCCGACTTTTTTACAAAGAAAACTAACACAGCAATATGGACAGCGCAGGCTACAAATATTGATGGCAAGATGAGCCATGCGGCATTAAAAAAAACACAAATGGAAATAATGTGTGATTTTGTTGAAGTAAAAAAACGTGATAAAAAAGCAACGCTTTTCACGTTGCCAATGATGCGAAGCAAAAGTTTATCACAGCCACTCGATCAATTTACTCGAACGAGTGCAGATGGGTGATGGGAGACATCCAGCACCAGAATAAGCATAAGTACCATGCTCTATGTACGACGTTTCAAGAGGTACTTCACGTTACTCGGCCCCGTGTGAGCCTTATTTTCCCATTCGTTTTTCATTTCCTTATCATCGGTAATCATTATGAAGCACCGCCTCACCCGTACTCCTCACCCGAAGGACGGTAGGACTATGTTTAGGGGTTACCTTTTCCTAAACTTTGGAAACGACCACGGACACAACCCGCAGCTCGCCGGGTCGTTGTGAAAAACCTACCGACGAAACAAAACAAACTGGAAACAGACTTTTTTACCCCGACACCGTTGCACAAATATGCAAACAATGGCCGCAATGTGTGTGTGTGTGTATGGTTTCGGTGTGTATCCAAACGGTTTTCCCGGGCCGGTTTTAAAATTCATCGCCCCAGGAGAACCGTGCCGATGTGGGAAGAAATATTAACTGTTTCCGTGAACGATTTTCTCCTCCCCCTTTTGGTTTCGACGGTGGAGCCATTCGGAGCTACCCTTTCGATCAATTCGCCCGCTTCGTGGGAAATGGTGGCATTTCGGGCGGGGAAAAACGTTCCGCAGCTTAAACATTTTTACCATTTTTTATCGTATTACTAATAAATTATTCCCATTAATGCTTTTGCTGGCTTCTTTAAGGAAGTTCTCCTTTAAGACTAAACATTATGTAAAAACTTGACTTTGACGTTTGTCATATACTCCACAGCCTACCTTGATGACCATCTTTTTAAATCAAACCAATTCTGCAAAGATTGTTGATGATAGAAAATATGTCATAGTAGGCTGATTTCGAACCCTCTCTCAGGATAACCAGCCAAATCATTTGCAAATATATCACATAACATGTCAAATTTGTTTAATATTACGATGTCCGACATTGCTTTCGAGCCACTGTGGACCGAAGTCCGCCCGCAGGTGATTTGCGAACCGGCGAAAGCCACACGGCCAACCAGCACAGGTCAGACCGAGCCAAAACTCGACCCGTCAACGGAATGATAAATGGCCGTACATCATAAGCCTTCGTGCGCCCATCGTGGAACCGCAGCGCTACTATGCTGGACCTCTTAGCCCTGCACTTGTGTTCGTACCACCGGCGTTTGCTCCAATAGGTCTCGGTTTCATATGCATAATTCAAAACAAAATGAAAATGGCGAAGATATGTCAGTCAACAGAACCGAAAAAAAAAATATCGAAAAATCAACTACAACACACAGCTGCACTGCTACAAGGCTTCTCCAACCAAAACACTGTTTCAAACCGTGTTCGAGACCTCCCCGAAAGAGCGTCGAACAAAAAAACCCTCATTCCGAATGCCATTGGGTCCACGGGCAAGCACACTGGTAAAAAGGGCGGAATATTTTATAATACAATTTATTCCGTTTTTCCTATTTCTGCCCCCCTGCCCTCCGACATAGAAGTCAAAATCCTTTTTATTACGTTCATCTCTTTCCCACCGTGGCGTGCGAGCACATACACACACACACACACTCACCCGGTTCATGTGGCCAGTTCTAGCACCGAGCCGAGCCCGGTCCGTTCGTCGTCGCTTATCTTTCGCTCTATTTTTCTCCTCCTGCAACGGCGAGTGCTTTTTTGCCTAGCAAAGCACAATTTCCTGCTCTCAGTACCCTATCCCCCTTCCGTACCTCCTCTTCCCTTTCCCACCACCCTGCCCTCCTCCTGGTTGGCCCGGGGAAATAACTTCCATTTTATGAAATCTAGCATTTCGTTTAAACCATATTTTCCCTTTTTCCAGTCGCTTTTTTTCCTTCTTTTATTTGGTCCTCATCGTTTGGCCTTTGTGTATGTGGCTACCCCATGTGGCTTCGGGGTGCCAAGATGGGAGGGGAACTGTAGTGGAGCTTCCGTTCCGGTTCTCAGCGAACATGCAAATGTCTTTACCCCGCACCTACTACCCTTGCCTGACCTTCGTTCCGGCCGCTAACGCAGCCGGCAGCCGCTTCTCGAGGCTGATGTTGATGTTGCGCATATGCATAAAAATGGATAATCTTATCCTAGCCAATCAAAATCAGAAAATATAAAAGAAGCACATAAACCCCGCGCCGTTCCCTTTCCCACCATCCATCCATCCATCCATCCAGCCGTCCAGCCGTCCAGGCCACCCAACCGTATGCGTCAAATAGGAAAGTAAGCAACCCGAAGAAAACCAATCTCCAGCGAACCATGCGCTTCCCTTTGCCGTGCCACCGTCACCGTCGGAGAGTGGCCTATGTTGGTGTGCCGTTCTTTTGCCATTGTTCTAAATTTATGGAAATAATGCGATATTTCCATATCATTCATAAGAGCAGGAAAACGGCCAAGAAAACGCTACGGATTTAGCGTTCTCGCTCTGTCCCTCGCTCTGTGCCCGTGAAAGGGCAGGTTTAAAACTTTGCATAAACACAACCACGCTCACACAAACCCACACACACACACACACACACATAAAGTCGAAAGGACATTAGACGAGAAATGAAGAACGAAGTCCGCACAGGAACCGAACCATACCCGTACACACAAAAACACAACGATGGCGCCCGACGGAAACGTGCAAGATGGATGAAAAAGATAAAGGCGAAGGAAAATTTGCTGCTCGGCAAGAGAGGGAGGGGGTGGGGGAGGGTGGAATGTGCCACCTTCTTACCACCGGCTTTTGGGAAATTCTTTATTTCTTGTCTTGACTTCTTGAGCGCAGGGGCGAGTGTGGCAGTGGCTGCAATCCTTTCCGGTAGAATGGAAATAGAGCTACTGGAGCGTAAGAAATGAAAATCAAATCGAAGTTGGCGCTGCATGCAGTATGGGAGCGAGAGCGAGATGGGAGCTAACGAAAAAACGAAGAGCTTATGAGAAAGCGAGCTCTCGAGTCGAAGTCTGGTACGAGGAATTTTTGTGGCGCATTATTGTTTCAATCGCTGGCTAACTTTTTGCTTCGAATGATCCCTAGAGTTTCTGTGTGCAAAACGCTAAATTGATTATTTCTCCGCGATGGGGATGCATTTTTGGAGCATTTTTTTTCCAGCCAAGTATGCTTACCGATGCATACTCATAATTAAAACAATCCTTTCTGCTTCTCTTGTTAGCTCTGTCATAATTGGTGGCAGCAAGTTTGTCAACAGAAACATCTCGCAACCGGAAAACCCCGGAGAGACACGAAGAAAACAAGCGGAACAAACAAAACAGACGCTCGACAAGGGTTTCGCACCTACCGAAAAGGCTACCGAAGAAAGTCGCCGGTTGACCTTGCAGCTGGCCGACGGATCAAACAACGACTCGCTCGCATCCTCACCCTTCGTCCCCCCTAAATGGTGCGAGTGTTTGAGTTAATCCCATTTTAATTAGTCATAGACTTGCTTGCTCGGTGAAATTCAACACCAACGCCAGCGACGTCGACGTCGCTCGGTTCGTCTCATTTCTAAAAGGATACGTTTTTTCGGTTTTGTTCCTTCTCTGCTTTCCCATTCCGAACGTGCTATCTACCGAAATTCGATACGCCGACCGATGGCCACTTGTTCGACTTCGCTCCCGCATCGGTTTGTCTCCTTTTGCAACCCCGTTGTTATTTCACGCTCAACCGAAGATCAACCGAAGTGTATTGACCCTAATTGTTGTGCCTGTGTGGGTGGGTGGGGATGGGTGTTTGTATGCATGTGCGTGTAGGTGTGATATCACTTTCATCTGGTTCTCTCTCCTTCTCTCTCGCTCCCTCGAAACAGTGCAAAACTATCGCACACAAAGCGGATGCGCTTTTATTGAACGCAGGAGAGTTGAAAAATCAATACGAATGTCAAGGCTAAGCGATACATTATGCACTGCGTGTGAGCGCGTGTGCGGCATTAAGCATCTATATGGTGTGCTTATTGCGGAGATAAGAATATCCCACCCCACACCACCGAAAGGCCAACGTGTCGGCAAGGTGGTCTTATGCTTGGTCTCTATTCTCCCGCCGATGTTTCTCTCGCTCTCCAGTCGGCTGTAAACTGGCCGGTGGCAGTTCTTCCTGGGGGAGTCATAATGAAGATGACCGCTTTCAAAACATCTCAACGATTATGTCAGTCTGTTTGACAAGCCGCCTCTCATCTTGAGTCATACGAATCTCGTGCTCTCGGTGCTAAATTGGCTGACTAATTATTTTTCCACTTCCCCGGGCCGCGTTCTTCCGCACAATAATCCACACCATCACACCATACTTCATACAAACGTTCGCCGGGGACGGAACACGCGACAGGAAAGCGTCGGCACCTGCCAGCGGCACCAGACGACCTTCTTGGAGAGCGGACGGGGGCCGCGCGTCTGTCTGGGTTACTGGGTGGTGTTTTGTTTATTTTTAATAACCACATATTCCACCGCCGACCGACGACATGGGCCGTCTGCATGGGCGACATTGAAGCATGCACGGAATCCGACCGCTTCCTCCGGGACAACATTGGTTGGGAAAAACAAAACTGCAAAATTACTCATCTCCCTACATGTTTCGTTTATAGTAGCAAATAGTGGCTCACCGTTCCCGCTCTCTGAGCGTTCTCTGTCTCTTTCGCTCCGCGTCTCAACGCGCACTATTTACGACCCACGAACAACTCCTTCACGACGATCATCATCACTTCACGGTTTGTGTTTCACTCGTTAAAAATATACATTTTATTGTCCCTTTGATTCGACGTGATGAGTGTTTTCGGGCCAACCCGGCCAACCCGAACGCCTTTCCCGAATTATGTTTATTTGTTTATCTCCATTTCATAACTCATTCGAAGCTCTGGGAGGTTTAGTTTGCTAGCACATTCCACAAACTGCCGGGAAGCCGGTCGGCGACGTGCGTCTATTTTTTCCACGTAAATTATTAGCAGCGAGCTCGGGAGAGAGAGAGGACAGAGTGAGAAACGCACCGTAGCAGATTATTGCGCGCGGTGAATGGGCCCGTTTAATTGGCATAAATCATTCGTCATCAGACAGGCCACACGGATCAAGCAACGGTCATCGAGAAATGTTTAAATGTTTTTGTTCCGTTTGCACTAATCCACCGCTCCTTAATGTCGGACTCACACACAGCGGCCGGTGGTAGTGGTGAGATCAGCGGGTGGTGGTAGATCATAAAAGCGACAGAAATTCCCATGCTCTTGAGCGGATCGTTGGCAGACACCTGGACAGAAGTGTCCCCACTTCTGACGCTAAAACCCATGCCAACTTCATCATCACCATCATCATCGTGGTCTTTATCATCGTAATAATCTCATACTCGATCACTCGCACGGCCGCAAACGCGTTCGGTTCGGTTATCATTTTTGTTGATTAATTAAAAATTATAAATCATAACAAACCAATGGTGCATGGTGGCATCGTGGCCGGGTTTTTTTTTCGGTGGGAATGGAACCGGATCGAATCGTTAGCCGCGATTCGTTATTTGTTTTACGAGACACACATAAAATCAGAGAGACGAAATTCTTCATCCATTTCGATCGATAACCGAGCTTCGTGGAACCTTCGTCGCTTGGATGGGAATATTATATTGAATATAAAAATGCTTTCGGTTCGGGCTGGCGGACGGGCGTAAAAACGGTACCGGAAAACTTATCATACCGTCTTGGCATCCCGTTCCCCCACCGGAGGCCTGGTGTCACGCTAGGACGGTCCCTTTTTGAAGGGAAAAACAAAGGATGAATGTTTAATTTTAAGTGGATTAAAATGATCAATTCACTTGTCGCTTTCGCACTCACGCCGAGCCTTACCAATGAGGCGGTTATTATGGGAGGAATCTTTTTGTTTTGCTGTTGGCTTTCTGCCCAAACCAAGCGCCTCCGTGGGCCGTGGGTTTTTTTTTGATCGTTTTAATGCCGCCTTCAACGGGGTACCCCGTTGTCGGGGTATGTTGTTTCATTTTAATAGCACCGACGCCACCGGAATGCACAGCAATTTTGTTTAAAACAAATCCAACGACACACATACACACACCAAAACCAAACATAAAAAAAAATAGCCGACCGATCGTGAGACTAATGAGACACCGTGTCCCAATGTTTATGATGGCTGATGTTCTGTTTTTTTTTTTATTCGTTTCTTTTCCTCCCGACGAAACCTTTTTGACATTTTCGGTTTAACTTCAAAAAACGCAATGCGGCAATCACGACGGCTGGATACGCCGAATGGATAGGAAGATGAAGATTGTCCCTGCACAAGAAAGGACGCGCCGCCATTCGTCATCGGAATCGAAATCGGTTCCGTTCGGTTACCTTTCTTGTGTTTTCAGATAAGACAAATTTGACATTAAAAAACCAAAACAAAATCAAAAACAATACCCGCAAAATGCCGCCGCGCCTAATAAGCGGCTTCACGCACCGCAAACATCGCTGATTTGAATGGGGACCGAGTAGCCGCTTGGAGTTTCAAATCGCCGAAAGATCGTTCTTCCATGACAGATGGTAGCAATTAAAAATTTATGGCCATCCGCACACACACACACACACACACAACCCCCAAGCGGCGGGAGGAGACGAACGAGGTCCCAACTTTCGATCGAGGTGTCGCAGGGACCAACTTTGAACTGTGGGCTTTGTTGGTCTGGAAGAAGTGGAAAAGCTTTCAAACCGAGCGGGGAACTAAATACATAAACAGACAAGCACTACCGTCAGAAAGATATGTTCCCATTTTATCGATAGGTTATTTTCTCATGGCTTGCTTCGATGGGAAAGCCTATTGCACGTGGAAGCATTTGTCTCGTTCTTGGAATTTACATTTCATTAATCGGCCAAACAGCTTGCACCAAGCGCTCGAAATAGTTTGTTTTGGTAGCGATGTCAGTATTTAGTTATTCATAAGCGAGTTATAGTTATAACAAATATTTTTATGTTTGGAAAATGAACCCCGAGATCTTGTGAATAAGTTGAAAAGTGAACTATATTAAAATAATAATTTTGGACTTCATACTAATGTGATTTTTTAATAACCTCCATCTTCCCAACAAATCAAACAAAGTCAACCTTAATGGAATAAAGCTGAAAAATCTAATAAACGATTTTTACTTCATTTTCATTTTCTCCAACGAGAAAGAACCCGAAACCCCCATTTTCTGTAAGTGTTTCTTGCAAACATCCCTATCACACAATCGGATCGCCCGTGGTGGAACAATAATTCTTACCACTCCGCTGCGAAAACCTGCAACAAAACCTGATGGCGGGTGTAAATTGTAACCGAAAATTTTAAATTACTGTTTCGATGGCTTTTCTGGGCTCGCTCAACGTGCCGCACCGGAAAATGCCACTTGTCACGCCATCGGCACCTCTTTCAACCGCTGATAATTTGTCAAATCCTGTGCGCCCATCCTGCCCGCCCACCCATACACTCATACAACACTCGGCCGCGATTCGGCCGCGGCATTAGCACCATTAGCACCGGAGCGTGCTAAAAATCGAGACCCCATTTCGAGCGACGCCGGCACCGATGTGAATAGCCGTAGTAATTATGACAATTGAATTGACTTTCCCACTTTCCGGAGTGCACGGCCGGAGCGGAAATGGTCGGTGTCCTCCCCCCCAGCCATATCCTTCCCCGTTGGAACATATTAATTGAAAAACTTTGTCGATTATCATATTACACTTATTGGAGTTAAAAATTTAATTTTCCACAGTCGAAAATTTTTCCCAAACACGAAAGGGTGCAAACGTTTTGTTCGTGCACCCTTTCGGGGGAGCGGGGGGGTGAAGGGGGGGGGGTTACCTTTTCTTACCGGTCGCAATTAAAAGACGACATCATTTCCCTCCATCCCGTGAAAACCGGCGCGTGGAGGGGAGGTGGGGGGATGGAACACAGACACAGACAACTCATTTATCATTTTCCAGCAATCTACAATTGGTTGCCGCCGCCGCTGCCGCTGTCGTCTTCGGCTCCACTTTCCCGAACGAATCCTTCCACCGAAGGGCACGGGAAAATCTCGTTCCTTAACCCGAGTTTCTTCTTTTCCACCCCGGGTGCACAGCGGTTGAAACAGTGTGTGCGGATTGATTAAATAAAATCCGAAGCGAAAAACAGGACTTCCGTGCCACGGATTGTGACGCCATTTGCCGGCAAATGCGGCAAATGACGAAATGAGGCGTTCATGGTTTTTTGGCCGCGCCTGCCTCTGCCGCAGTTGCCAGCGCTCGGCGACGGCTCGGCACGGGAATTGGATTGGGAATGAAAGTGAATGAAACGTGCTGACGTGTATATAACAATTTTATTATTTGTACCATCGTGCTGCTGCCGCTGCTCGACTAAAGCAGACGACGTAAGCACAAAAAAAGGGCCACCCTTCATGTCAAACCCTTTAACGACAGTTTCTCTCCCACCCCCCGCCTGGCCCCTGCCGCAGGATGAGTGAAATCACGGAAAATTTCGATTTAGTAATGAGATTTTCCCTACGGTTCGGAGCACGCACCCAATGTCGTATGGTGTCTTGGCAAACACACACAAAAAAAACCCCATCATTCTCGATTATTGCTATTGTTATATGGTAGTGCATTTCCAGTTCTATTCCCGAACTACCCCTCGAAAGGGGTTTGATTTTGCATTTAATATTGTCATGGTGTATGTTCTTGTAGATAGCAATCTTTGCAACATTGTCCCAACCGAGGCAACGAAAATCACTTAACACCTTCATAATAGCGTCATATTGCACACAAGTTGCGACGAGTCCGTCTCGTCAGCGGACAATTTCGCATCCTCTAGCCGTGACATCTCACTTGCCTCTTTGTCGCTACCACCAACCAACTCACCAGCCAACCAATCATCAACCCAAACAACACGCACCACAGGGACAACGTGCAGCGAAACGATTCAACGAACTTCTCACCTCCACCATCGGCGGTGGATTAGGCGCGGAACGTTCGCGGATGGAAAGCATTAGAAACTATGTAACAGAAACACCCAAAATCCACCGCAATCCCTTCTGGGGGCGATCCGTTCGTGCAGCAAGACCAACCAACCAACCGACCGACGAACAGCAACCGTGAACCACCGAGACCCAAGACACCGACCGCGACGACTTTATGCCATCGAGACATTATGAGCTGACATTTATCTTTCTCACCCACCCAGATCCCCAGCCCCCAGCAGCCGAGACAATTTTCCTCCGCATGTGCAAGACGCAAGAACCCCAAAATTACTTTCGCAAAACGTGCTCCCATGCTCCGCGTCCCTGCTCGCGTCCGCGTCCCTGCTCGCTTCCTTAATCTCAAACGATGAAAACCTACACCAAAACATTCCACAAAGGTTTCGGGCGGGCGCGTAATCACCGTCAAAAGGTGGTCAAAAAGGTGGTGGCACCAGAAGCATCCAGTTCCCGCAACCCCACAATCGCGTTTTGCGTGCCATGGAAAATTGAATGCTCAATAAACCTTTAAGGTACGCACTGGCGCGCGCCCGCACGCTCTTCTCTTTCTCGCGTTCACCCATCTACGCTAGCTCATCATCATCGCAAGGATTATAAAGCGTGACTAAATTAATTTATCATACTCGCACCCGCTAAGGGAAGACGGGCACCGTTCGTTCGCCAAGGTGTTGGACTGCAACAAATTTCATCGTTTTTTTTTTTTTTTTTTTGACACGAACAAACAAACACACTAGGGGGTGAGTGGTGAAGAGAGCAAAAAAAAAGGTAAAAAACACACACTCACACGGAAAGGAAGGAATGCACGGAAATATGCCTACTATTTTGGATAATTAATTCAGAAATGCGCGAGTTGAAATTAAAATGTTAAACTATTTCATGCTAAACTATGTGGGTCTCTCTCTCTCTCTCTCTTTCGCTCTTTCTCCCTCTCTGTTGCCTTTCTTGTGGGTCGGCTGTCTGGCCTTTTTTTCCCCTTCATCCTTCATTCCTTCCGTTTTGACGTGTTTCCGTGGCCGTGGTGGGGATCATCATTTTTTCCACATTTATTGCCTTTACGTTTGCGTTACTGGCCCATTTCCTTGCGAGCGAATTTTATCATTTTTTTTGTTGTTTTATTGGTTCTATTGCCATCGTTATTGCCTCCCGCCGCTTCGCGTCTTGCATTCATCGCACAGCAAGTGTGACGATTGCTCCTATATGTATTACAATCAATTACAACAATTATCATACTGAACAAGAACAAAAGGTGAAACAAACAAAAAAAATAAAAAGCTACACTTTGGATGCCATTTTTCTTTCCGCCTGACAGCCGCGGCCTACTGAGGAGAGCGCGCGCCGCTTAGCAACGGGACGGATGATAAATGCCGACCATAAATATTCAAGAAAATGGTCTCCCGAACGAACCCGAACCCCGCACGGCCGAAGGTGTGACCGAAATATTTATTTACAATTTTTGTGTGTAAGCTAAATTTCGTCCGGCCGTTTGAACGAAACCTCACAAACGGGTAATGTATTCCGATGTTCCCGTGTTCCTGGAGCGAATTCGTTCCCTCCGGGCGTCGTTCCGGGGTTGGCGTTTATTTCGTCAACGATTTAATCAACCCCATAAGCATAATGGGTCGTGCTAGAGAAAGGTGTGAAAAATGCACGACCGATCATCACACACCCACCCGCGGAACTCGCGGCTAGAAAGGTCATTGACGGCGTCGTCGTCGTCCTGGTATAATGAGCCCTAAGCACGGACAGGGCGAGGGATCGTTGGGCTTGGATGGCTCGTTCACTTATCATATCTGCCCGATATTTGTTGATGTACGTCCTCGCATCGATTGCAACAACATTTATGACTTCTTCGTGACCTCGTACGCTCTTTGTCCCGTGACGTCGAAGAAAGGCAACCCATCCCGATTCCGGGTTGTCCGTTCCAATTAAGACATAAAAGATACGCCTCTATTCGAGGCGGCCCATTTTCCCGCTCGCTCTTCAATGTATCGACAACCCATTACGGTCCGGTCCCGGTTCACTGCGAGGGAGTGTTTCCGTGTGCGAGTTTCCTTTCCGATTTTCATCCATTCGACCATATGGCAACAAATTCGACAACGGGGTCGAACGGGGTTTGGGGTCGCGATTCTCGGCACAACTCTTCCGGGAGTCGTTATCGTAAATCACAATCCTATTACTCCAATATGACAACTTCGCACACGGACGTGACACATCATCACATGTTTTGCCCGAATTTGCTCGTTGCAATTTGTCATCGGATCAAAATCTCTCGAACGCGCCACCGGAGGAGATGGAAAAATTGAAATTTTACAACACAAAGCGGAATCCCCGGGAATCACGATACGTGCCAGCCAGCCAGCCAGCAGCTTACCGGCGGAGAGTAATAGTGCAACCGTGAATATTGATGTTCACCGAGCCGCTGCCGTACGGCGTTTTGCTATCTGCCAAGAACTCGAAGCGGCAAAGTCGTTACGACAGTTCCAAAGTAATATTCTTCTATCCGCTAACCCTGCCCTTATCGGAACCGAATACTGTTGGTTCCGGCTCGGCCCGGGTTATATGGCCCGGGTGGACCAAAAATCCTTCCTACAAACCAAACAACACACCACCACAAGGCCAACGGATATTACTTTTTATTTATTAAAGGATTTTATGCCCTTATTCACGCCACATTGACTCGACCCGGTGAAATGCAAACATTGGCTAGCGTTTCAGTTCGGTTTTGGTTTTTTTTTTTCTATCGAACGTTTTCGTACCGTTCGCTACGTTAGCCCCAGAAAATGAATATGTATGTCATATCGCTCTTTTGTGCGCCGAAAGAAAACTGATTCCCCGTTGCCACTCGAGCTAATAGGCAGATGGGTATAAAAAAATATGCTTCTTCGGCTGTAAATATTGACAAATAGTCCATCCTTTATGGCACGCCTGCTCCATTATGAAGTTTCAATTTTCCGATTGCCTTTCGCTCCCTCCCTCACACAGAGAGAAAGAGAGAGAAAAACACGCGAGCGGCCCTGAATTTGAAATGGAAACTCATATCACATTCTTCAAAAAGCCATAAACGATTTGCTCGGCCTCGTGTTTTTCCGTTCCCGTAAATGCTTTCGTGCAGTGCGTAATGATAAGTGTTGTAAAATAAGTGTTGTGTTTTTTTTCTCCCTCTCGCTCTCTCTCTCTCGTTCTCTGTTTTATTTCCTCCAAACCGTGCGGATAGTGAAACACATAAAAAACCCACAGTATTTCTCGTTTGCCAATCGTTCTCAAAGCACCCAGCCAGGCATGTTGTACAAACGCGGCATGTGAGGCCTCATACATGTGTAATTCGAGGCACATCGGCAATGTCGTTTTCTCCCACACGGTACGAACGAACGAACGGTAAGGTCGATGGTTCCTACCGAACCGGAACCGGAAAACCTGGCGCGGAGTGGACTACGTGGACTACGTGGACTACGTGGACTTCTCCAGCACTATCTACTCCACAACATACGTGTTCCGCTGGTAGGTGGTACGTGCCAAGGCCATGGTAGAGCGAGAAGAAGTTTAGAAAACTCCTCCCCCCCAACCCCATGGTGCACAGCATCACCCCAGAGGAGCGCATCAATATTGAAAGCCTGCGCCATTAATAACTCTCCGATCAACAGCCCCGAACGCTTCCCGGTCGACCGGAGACATCGACCGATGGACAAGAAAAATACCTTAGGTCATCTTTTTATTGCCCACTCGTCGATACGCCGCGATACAATCGGTCCACTGACCACTGATCGGGATTTTGGTAGGAGGGAGGGATGTCGAGAAATGCCCCGGGGGTGCCGAGGGTGGGGTGTGCGTATAATATTTTACAAATTATTGTCTATCATACTGCCCCAAAAATCAAGACGCCATAAATCAGAACCTGTTCCTTCGGCTTCGGTTACACGGGCCAGCATACTCTCTCTCTCTCTCTCTCTCTTTCTGTGCCGAAGAAGATGATGATGATGATCCCTCGCAATTTATATCAATAATAATAAAAAAATATATTTTCCTTTCCACTCAGTGCAGGAACCCAGGCCGACAACCACGACAGCCCGGTCACTATCCCAGCTGGCAACATCTCTATCATGTTCTTCCCTTCCCGGTACGTTCTCGCACCGACCACCAGGTGGAGCAGCCCGGGAGGCATCAATAAAACTCGGCGAGAGCACCGAACCGAATCATTGGTCGAACGATTTTTGGGAAAAATTATTATACCCTCCGGGCCCGTACCGGTCAGTTCGCAAAATTCGACCCAGCACGAAACGGAAAAACATACATGACTGCTGGCTCGGCCGTTTACCGGAGATTTCCACGGACGAATTATGAAATTCATAAAGCCATATTCCATCCCACACCGTCAGCTGGACCGTTGCTGGAGGGAATTCTCTCGGCTAGGTGCCGTAATCCACCGACGGATTACGCAGTGCTCGAGAATGGTACAGTTGTAATCGATATCGAAATACTTCCGAAGATGCGCTGCTTTGCGACCTTTACCCCATGCCTCGCTGGTCAGCCTCGAAGCAGCGCCGGAATCACGACGCCCGGTCGACTCGCCGGATTACAGTTTTGAGTTATCGTTATTCCCTTCTCACTGGCAGCATCGCAGTAGCCTATGCTTTCGTTCTCCGCGTTTCGGTGCAACGTAAGCGAACCGAGCGAATCGAGTGAGAGGGAAAAGGAGCGCAAATCGAAAAAGGGCATCATTTCACACGTGACACCATTCAAGTGGTGGTGGTGGCTGATGCTGCTGGTCAGTATCGTGTGCAGTGGAAGGGACAGACACTGGTACCGCCGGCTCGGTATGACCATTATCGTAAATGTTTGATAGAAATATCATAAAGTAGCAAATATCGATAAATCTACTCTATTCTTTAGGGATTACCTTTTCTGACATATTTCTTGGACCTGCCGTTTGCTCGTTTCGCTGATTTCGCTGCTTCGGCACGCATCGAATGGAATCGAAATATGATAGAGCATGGAATGTGGCATGGTAAAGTGAAAGAGGTGGCCCATCGGGCGAAGAGAAACCGGTCAAGTGTCGATTTTTTTGCGCTTGTTTTGTGTTTTTAACCCCCCCGGCATCGTTTGCCATTATTTTTCGTAATTGAAATTTAAGTTCTGTTGATTTTTTTTCATGTTAATTTGTGTTAGCACTCATTGTAGTGTATTGAACGATTTTCTTTTGGATAAAAATCGGTTTAGTGTATTAAATTTAGTATTACCGATACAAACTTTCATTTCCACAACTATTCCAAAAATTACACCCGTTAATCAATCTTACTGCACGAAACTCAATACCCATATCAATACCGGACGTGGCACAAATGGTCATAATTTATAATTTCGTGCCCTTTTCAGCCGGGAATTGTCCTTTTCGAATGTGTGAGGGTGTATGACCTTGAGCGATGGCTGAGGAAGAAATACAGCAAAAAAAGGGTGTGCTCGTCCGTTGCCATGGACAACGAAAATGGACATCTGGTCTGGTGGATAGTGCTGCACTTCCGCGTGACCACTGCTTTCCAACCCGAGTCGAGTGCAGCTGTCCCCGCTGACCCCGGGCCGATCCTGTGGAAATGAAATTGAAACCTGTAATACAAAAATTTTATTACTGCCAGCGAGAAAACAGGAAAGCCCTCGGACAACCGATGCATGAAGGGAGTATGTCCACCTACAATCGGGAGGGGAGGAACCGCAACGGACGCGACGCCGTGGACATGATTCATCAATTTACCGATTCTTTTCGGAATCCCGGAGTTCACCGAAATATGACCGTGTGGGAGTCGAAGGGATGGGCGAATTTTGTCGATTCCTCCGACCGGTCGCATCAGAGCACTTCAGAACCGTTGAAATCCGTGCTAATTTTCTTCCATTTCTTTGGCACGCTTAAACGGACGGCTCGTGCCGCTTCCGGGCGGACAATCAACGTCAATTATAGAGCGTTTTGTTCGACTGTCACAAATTAATGGGTTGAGCGCGCAGGGCTTTAACCGGGTCTGTGAAATGAACCATATGACCATGGACCACTCACACATGCACATCCGCCGAAGGTGTCGCGAAGGACACGTCAAGTGTTTTAGGATGTTCACAAATGTGGAGCTGCTTTACCGCTTTACCGTTTGCTTTACATTCGCTCATAAATCCGCAGCCGCACCGTGGTTGGCGCTGGCCTTGGCCGGCATTGCACACGATAAATCCATCAGGTTAATATTTCGCAATATTTATGAGTTGAGCCCCTGAGATCTCTCATGTTTTGCTGCAGCAGTTCGGGCTCTGATCGACGACCGCGAACGGCGACGAATCGATCGAAATTTATGAGCCATCGCGCATAAAGCGCACATAAATCATTCCAATCAGAGGACATCGGTTTTTCTTTCTCTCGCCGTTCGAATCATTTCGTTGCATTCATTTGGGGTACTTTAGGGAAGGAGAGCGGGTGGAGGGTGGATGGGGGGAAAGGGTGTCATACCTTCCCCGACCCGGTGAATGTCACCACCGTGCTCCCATATTTATTCATTGGCTAATTAAATTGGTTTTCTGCATACGATCCCACGGCGCAGTTTGGTGGTGGCTGGAGGAATGGAGAGACGACTTAGCAGTAGAACAAACCAACGAAAAAAAAAAAAACAAAAATAAAACGGTCCCTACCAGGACGGGCGGAAAATTTATGTGCATGGATCAACAATGTCACCTTCCTTAAGGCTAGGACGAAGGCGCGGTACGGAATGCGTGCCCGGTCTCACCGACGACATTTGCTGCGAGAACATTTCGATGACGAGAAATCATATAAATACACGGCCGAGCCGGGCTCGAGTAGGCCCTGGAATTCTGGAAAATTACTTTCACGGTCAAAATTTATCTCCCACCAGCGAACGTTTGACGTTTAGTTGACATATTTATATTTTTATCCCCTCGCATAATTGAATCGAACGTTCTGGTACAGCCGACCAGCCGCTGGAAGGTGTCCGTTTTTGGATAAGATTGAGGGCTCAATGCGGGACCGATTCGCAAGAAGAAAAAAAAAACAAGCCAAACGAAAAGCAAATGTTCGGTGCGAACGAAACAAAACGCACACTCGTCATCATTCGCCGCCCGGCAGCATCTGCATCGTAGTGTGCGCTGGTTTTTTGATAATCAACGAAATTGCAACATATCACGGGGACATCTCTCGGAAGTTGTAGTCGGGTAGAGAAGAGACCAACAAAAAAAAAAATACCCCGGCATCAGCAGTAGCACTTGGACACTAAATTGATATCCATTGTCTCCGGCGTCGATGTACGGAATGCTCGATAAATCAAACAGTCGCCTCGGTAGGAATGAGATCGCGACCAGCAAAGCGCATCGTTGGCAGAACCTTGCCTTTACGTTTTGGTTTGGTTTCGTTTCGGTTTCGTTTTTTATTTTCTCAAAAATTCACTCAGTGTAGTTCTGTCTGGTCCGAAAACTGTCAACGCAATGTTGCAGCATTCGAAACGAACATTGCCGAGTCTGCTTTCCGGAGACCCCAAAATGGCACGCAAAAACGGAAGGACAAAATATGGTCAGAATGTGTGCGCGGTCATCATTATCATTTTTATTCCCCAATCCTCCTCGATTCCTGGTAGCCGTACCGTTGCGAGCCCACCGACTCCAAATGGCCCACCGACAGCGATCGATTTGTTCGGTTTCCGCAACCCCTGCCCACCGCCCCATTTCATTCCCCCTTTTCGCCACGGCAGCTCCGTATGAAATTGAATCTAATGCTGCAAGATTTATGAAATCACGTATATATTATAATGATGATTTTATTTTGCTGTACCCTATTACACTTCCTGCTCGAATGCGCCACTGCATTTTGTGTCCCACATTCGTCCTGATCCCCCCGACAAGCATGCCACGCAAACCCAACCTACGCGGGCAGCTCCAAAGACGGCCAAAGAGAATAAACGCAAATTTTCATTTCTCAGGACCGCGGGATTTGCATACCACCGCAAAGCACATGGCGATGGCACACGAAGGGCTCCCTCCTCGGGCGCGGGTAGGAGGATACGGTGGCGCACACATACACACGCGAGCAGAGATATAGATCACAGCAATGTTTAAAATACATTTGTTTATGGATGCAGATCTGGTTTTTTGGGTCTGGCCGTGTTGCGCTCGTTCACCCCTTGCGCGGTCCCGATGTTTATCAGGCCCCGTGTATCAATGTTTTACGATTGCAAACCCTGTTTCGGGGTCCACGCGGTTTGCATTCGCCACTGCTTGGGCAGCCTGGGAAGCCAGGAGCGGCAGGCGGTAAGCGAATGCACGCGGAAACAAACGGCTTTCATTGCTCATCATTTGCTACGGTCGGGCCTATCGGGGTTCATAATTGGATCGATGACATATTCCTTAGAAATGCACCCCAAGGTCAACTATCCTCCCGAGGGAACGTGGTAGTAAGGTAGATCATGTTCTGAGACTGACTCTGAGACTGTCGGTTACAGAGCTTTATTTAGCTATTAAACTAATAAAAAACATGCGTTTCACCTGACGAACAGGTCGGTAACTGTCAGTGCTTGGAAGGGGTAATAAAACAGAAACTCCACCTTTACGGAACGATAAACTTTCCGATCTAAGCAGACGCTGAGGTGAGAAGCGTCATTTTCTAACCAACACAGGGTGGCCCAACGACGGTCGGTGACAGTGATAACTAATTTTTCTCCGTATAATTATCGCGGGCCCGTGTCCGGCCACAGCTTGTTGATCCCCGTAAAAGAAGGTGAGTACTTTTTACAACCCCCGCAGCATCCGTCACCCGACCCCGCACGGGTTGCGTCCCGGTCGCTTTTCTCACCCATTTTGACAGCTCAATTGTCGTGCTCGTGTCGTGTGTTTGTGTTGTTGCTGTCTCGCTCTTTCCGCAGCTCGTTACTTTCGCCATCGCGAGCGAGAGAGACACGAGCTTACGGGTGGAACGTGCGAGAGGCGGACGTGTGTCGGTCAGCTGGTCCGTCCCGTCCAGCGCACCACCGGGTTTCCAGATGTTCCCGAATTTCACACCTTCGCACGCATCGCACCCCATTCCAAACCATGCCCGGGCAGGGCCCCTTTTTTGCCCACGAACAGGAAGGTGAAACACACGGAAACGCAACACAGCGACCAGGCGAGGCGACGTTTAAGCCCATGAAACCCAGGGCAAGAAGCAAGCGGCTCCTAGGCGAGCGGCTCACTATAAAACACGACGACGACATTGACATAAGTTATGACGTGTGAAAATCCGACGCACCCCACACACGCACATTTCAAGTCGAAAGTGTTGTCTTTCTTTTCGGTCGGCGTTGCAAACATCCAATTAACCCTTTGGCTACACACGCTGCAAGCCAGATGGTCTGTCTCATTAATGGCATGAGCTTGGCATGAACGGTTGTTGGCGGTTGGTGCTAGACTGGTGCTAGAACTGCATTCTAGCCGCTCGTGTCCGTTTGATGAGCCTCTGGCAAACGGGTGAGTATATTAATGCCGCTGTCATGAGGGTGTGTAAACGAGCTACCATCAACCGTAGGTACCTAGGCGATCATAAATATTTATCCGAACGACGCGTTCGCGCCGGCGACTCCTCTCAATCTCATACATAAACAGTCAATAATCGTGCCCGTTTCTATGTTTTGTCTTGCATCGTTGCTTAGAAGAACGATTCCGAGGTGGAGAGCTCGTCCATTTTCCCAGTTTGGCAACAATACCTCCACACCAGCAATTCCTCCCTCCCATTTCGAGGGGGGGTTATGAATAAATTCTCCATATTGCTGAAGTATTATGTACTTCCTTCTCCCGGTTCCGATGCCCGCCACAAACGCGCTGACGTTCTTCATCTTCGGACACCGTCGACGCTGCGTTTCTTGTGCTGCTCGCTCATATCTTTTGTACGACATGGCCACGAACGAGCGAGCGAGCGAGACATGGCCACGAACTAACCGGACAGAAATTAAATAATGGCCGTTTATATGTGTCTAATATACATATTTATGGTAAAATTTATTCGTTCTTAAGCTCTCCCTACCAAAGCACCACGGGTACGGCGAACGGCGCAGAACGCTACGCCCCAGAATAAACACACCAATCCATTTGGACCCACGGATCAGCCCCCACCGATGTAACAAAAAACAAAAAAAAAGAGGCAGAGGATTCGACAACGGAACGAAGAAAAATGTACCATCCCCACTGCCGAAGCAGCACCAAAAGGCACCAAAGCGCAAAGCGAAGAAAATGCTTAAAATTTATTTTCCCATCCAACATTTAACAATAAATTAAAATGAAATATTCCTTCGCCGTTTTTTTTCCCATCCCCCGTTTCTGCATATCCCTCTCCGTCTCTCACCCATCCCCACCCCCGTTCCCTTCCCGTTTCTCCTGAGAGAGTAACGGACCGAACGGCTCCTCTGCGTGCCCGCGCCCTACCTGCTTCCCCATTACCTCCCCCTGCTCCCGTAATGTACCGGGGTTTCTTCGCGGGCCTTCGCGCGTTTCGTTGATTCGGCATGATCTCGGTCTCCGCCATGGCGCGTTTTTGGATGCCAGCGAAGCCATTGAAGCGAGCGGGGTGGCATGCAAAACACTCGTGGGTCAAGCAGCGAAGCCAGTAACTGGGCGTCTAAACGGGGCCGAGTAACTACTGCACGCTCACTCACAGGCGCTCTTGATTGAAAATGCGCCCCAACGGAAAGCCCCATCCATGTGGCGGCACTTGGAAAAAGGCGGCGAAAGGGCACTGATTGAAATGCCTCCCAGCTCCCAGCCCGGGGTTTGGAGGAATATGAGTTTTAAATCATTTTCCGACACCTCGAATAGGACGGAAAGTTTTTGGGAAAATTGTGTCCTTCTATTTCCGCCTCTATCTTTCCCTTTCACTCACACCAATCAAACCACAGCCGGCGCCTATTCGGACGACATTTGTTCACCCGCAGCAAGCGTTGAAAACAATTCAAAATCGAAAACTACAAACGGTAGCCGTTCGCAACCGATCGTTGCCATCGTCGCCCGACGCGCACGGACCCTTTTCGAGCCGTTCGAAATGACCCGGGCGTCAACATTATTCCATCATCGATCAAGCATCTTGATGGCAATTTTTGGGAAAATGGAATCCAACACCCACCGCAACCGCTCAGGGGCCACTCCTCCCCCCGTGTCGTTCCCGTGTTCGTTTTAAAATTTAGCGTCAACCGTTCGGGCTTTGATTGAAGTTGCTGCTCAATCGGACGCACAGATGCAGGCGGACAGATCCTGGGCCACGTGCCGAATGCAGAGCGGTACCATTGCCCATCAGCCCAAATGTCCTTGCTGCCAGCGACCACGTTGCCACTTCCGATGCTGCTGCGAAATCATTAACGAAGGATGTGTGCAATTTATAAAAGCGCCTCGCACAAACGACATCATCGTTCGAAATGGGTGGGCGGACAGACTCGTCCAGCACTGTCCGGCCCCTGCGGGCCGAGCGTGTGTGTGTGTGTGTGTGTTCGATTGTCCGAAAACGAAATAATGTCCTTCCATCAATAATTATCTTATTGCAGTTCGATGGCCTCCTGACCCTCGCCGACACCACGTTCCGTGAATTACTTCGGACCCTTGCTTCGTAGCAATTGTGCTGGGATATTCGATACGATCGGTCCCATTGTCCTCCTTTGCTACAGTGCAGTATGTGAAAAATGTCCGTAAATTTCATTCACAAACAAATTCAATTTATATCCAATAAATTTATGTATTTATAAACAATTTTTCGCCAAAAATCTGGCATTTTAAACATTTTAAAACTCTTTTTCGTATTTTACGCGTTGATATGACGACTGTACTCCCAGTGTTCCTCACACACACATACAGACAGTCTAGCGCACGTACTGTTAACTGATTCGCAGTAGGCACTGACTCTCGCACCGCTCGGAAAGGATAACCGTACGAACACGGACATTACAGAAATCGCAATCGAACGGCTATATTTATATTTATGAGCGCTTTATAACGAACACATCGGGATCGGCGTTCGTTCCCGATGATGGTACCCTGTGGTCGTTGGTCACTTTGCCGCTGGCCGAACCGATGGCTGTGTATTTCACACCCCTCCCCACGTTCCAGCTGCCTGCTTCCAGCAACGACCGGTTCATGCCACCGAATGAGTCCGCTTTTCCGCATGTCACCGGATTTGGGAATTCGATTTCGGAGGGAAATTTTCTAAAGTACTTCAATTTTAATAGGATTTGGTTCGTCACGCGCATCGCCATCCTAACGACGCAGGGGTTTCGATCTCACACCACCACCACCGATGCTCTTTTCTGCCCTCCGAGTCACCGAACACCGAGCGGCGCTGGGGTGGATAAAATGTGAGCATTTACCACTCTTCAAGCACGATCGGCAACCATCATCTCTGCAACACCGCGCGATACGACCTAATAGCCCCGGGGGGTCCTAATGTCCTGCGTTCGGACGATGGATGGACGGTGTGATTACGATTTGTACCGCCGGTGCGAAATCGTTCCGATTGCGAGAGAAAGCCGCGTCGGCACTGGATGCCATTGTTACTTGCATTATTGTTATGAAATCTTCGCACCATAAATCGGTGCGATCGGTAAAATCTCAATTCTTCCTCATTTGCGCACTTTGTGCAGTGCTTGCATCGAGGTGCCAGCGAGGTGCATGTGGAATGTCACAGTTTCATAAAATCCTGCACGGCCTTGGCGCCAGAAAGACCTTTACCATGGATCATCGGCGTTCGTAATTCTCGCTTTGTCGATACCACCCCAAAACCGGTGTAGACGGTGTAGCCGCGGCGAGGCCTCAACTTATCAAACCATAAATTTATTGGATCTCCTGTACAACCCCTGCTCATGTGGACATCGGGGCGACCCCGCTTCCTTCGCTGCTACGCTCATCATTAAGTCCTAAAATTATTATGGTAATCGTAAATAAGTCATTAAATTTACGAACTGTATTAAAATGAACTGTTATCTCAACATAAATAAACGAATATCTAAATCACGGGCGCACCGTGCCGCGTCTTCTTGGAAAACGAAATACCTGTTCCGAGGCCAAAGTGTTCTTCTACACGCCAGCACACCAGTCTGTTGAAATAATGCCCTGGTGAGGTGAGCCCGTCGGTAAGGCCGTCGAAGATGTCGGTGTCGGAAGTTTAAGCTGCTGGAGCTGGGATTGTGTAGTCCTTCCATAAATCCGGTCCGGTCGGTGGCCATAAAGTGGGCAACCTGTGGGAAGACACAGTAATTATAATTTAACTACCTTTTATGTCCCTGCGTCTAGCACGCGGATGAACCTGCGATGCGGATGAGTCATTAGCATTTCGAGCAATTACATTTATATACGCTTTATTATAGAACTTCACGTACGTGGTCGCGCGAATAATTCCTCCACAAAAGGACATGTCAATTGCAAGCATGACCGTTTTGAGATTCAAACGTATCAACGCTCAAAGCCGAATCATAGTAGGCCGCGCTTCGAAAGTTCGAGGCTGTTGCTGTCATCGTCATGAAGGATGTCGGCACAGTGTTCCATTTGCACTTAATTATCGCTCACTCTCTCTTTCTCTCCCGGAAAACTTTCATCTTCCACACAAATAATCATTTCAAATTATTCGTTTCTTCCAAGCCTTTCGCGCATAAGGTGTGATGAGTTTATGAAGCAAATCATATCGATATATTTTTTTGTCTAATCAATCGCTACCCGGAGCGGGCTTTGCTCATAATGATTAGTTTGTGATATTGTGTATGGCCATGCTACAAAGAGTAATTTTGTTGCAGCACCCATTTGCACGCTCGCGCCACCGTCCACTCGCTCGTGATCCGTTTTCTTTTATGGATTTAATTAAAACGTAGCCTTTGGTGAGAAATTCGAGAACATAGCACGGTGCACGGTGGAACGCGCCTCGGGGCTGGTTGATTAATAAAAACAACGGTGGAATTTCTTGCACACACACAAACACACACACACACACACACACACACATGCACCTTTATGAAGCTGAAATGTTGAAGAAAATCGATGAATAATGAAAAATTACACACCACGGAGTGGCAGGAAATAGCGCCGCAAAATAAGGGAGCGAAAACATTTGATGGGTGTTTTTTTTTTTTTTGAATATAATTACAATGATAAGCAACAGTTTTACGCGATCTGCCGGCAGCGCGTAACTCGATATTCTTTCCGCCCCCCTTGAAACGAGTACGAGTTCCTTCGGGTGAACAATCTCGCCCCGCTGATAGTGTGAAGAGTGAAATATTTTTTTATCCATTAATGGGTAGTAAACATTTTTCAGTTTATTGGTTTTGTAATCCCCGCCGCAATTATCTACGTTCGCAGAGCGAGTTTCCGCTCCGGTCGGTCGGTTTGTTCCGATGTTCGGATTCGAAACTGTCACAAAACCCGTGGCCCGTGAAGGTGGGGAAGGCGGTGAAGGTGGCAGGCAGGCAGGCAGGCTGCAGCATAAGGAAAAAAGTCCAGTACTAAAACACCAGGAAGGAAGTCGCAGCTCGCGTCGCGTCGCGTCGCGTCGCTTTCGGACGGCTAGGTGGCTGGAGCCGGATTCGTTAGGCGAACCGGGTGGTTGTTTTATGACCCCTCGCTGGTCATTTTTATGATTATAGGAAAAACGTTTATAAGTCATAACAATTTAGTTATAGATGGGTTCGCCGTGATAGCGGTGTACTCGTAAAACACTGGCTGGCACTGGTGGTGGATTTACTTTGTGGCGATGTTTGTGGCGCGGATAGGCCGCGATAGGATCCCGAGACACACACACACACACACACACACACACACGGCGGGGTCGTTCGCTTCCAACCGTTTTACAACATTGTGTTGTGTTTGATTGTTTGTGGATTTAAGGGAGCGAGTTTTGAGTGTCCCAAAATAAAGCAAATCCGGTTAGGTTGCGTTAGCTGAGCTATTGCAGGGACCTCTAACCAACGAGGTTGTTCTTAACGAACAAACGCCACTTATTAGTAGGACTCAATGTATAAAGCCGCATTTCGTTCTTCTTGAGTCAACATTAATTGATTCTTTACTCCATTGAACGGCGATTGTTCGCAGTCTCAGTGCGTAATTACAACGTTGCTGGACCATCAAAAAAGGACAAAACAGAACAATGATTAGCCCCGTCCCGTTTTAGGGACAAACAGCCATCCGCAAATTATGTTATTATCCCCCATCAAACCGTGGGTAATGTGCCAGCGGAATAAAACCACTCTCATGCTAATAACACTTTAATCGATTATAGAGATGACCTTATACGTACGCCTTCTCCGCGCGTGTGACAAACCAGCCCAGAAGGTTTTACCAGCCCGCTCCGGAAAAGGTGCACTCGGCATCCCGTTTGTGGCAAGGCGTACGTCGCAAATGTGTTCCATCTTATAAAGATGTTCGAAAAGCGCTACGGGCCAAAGCCGGACGACCTGAGCTGGAGGCTAATAATCGAAGGGAAAGTACACTTGCAGTGCTTGCCCCGTCCCGCAAAACGCCCGCACCACCAAAGAAGCTCGTACGCAAAATGGCCAAATGGGATGTTGGATGTGGTCTTTTTATTTTCGTTTTTTTTTTTGCTGCATTGTTCTGGCTTTATCACCATTCCATTGCAAAGTGCGCTACTTTCGTCCCCCCCCCCCCCCCATTTCGGTTCGCTTCTGCGGCGCAAACGTGAAAAACAATCGAAACCGAATCGGTGGAACCTTTTGGAGGTGGGAGACGACGTGGTGAACGTCCTTTTGTTTTTTGTTTTTTTTTATTTGCACTTTTCCACCTTCCTCGCGGGGGCTTACTAACTCGGGGGGTTCCTCCCACGATTACATCGACCCGGTCACTCGGATGAGTTTCAACTTTTCCCCACCGTTTCCCGTGGCAACGGCTGGAAACGGTTGGCACACAATGGCTAGGAAGATATAATAAGTAATTGTAACAAATAAGACTCGACGACACACACACGCGCACACATGCACGGTGGATGTGAGATTCACCCTTCCCACTCCCCTTTACCCGCTGGCCAGGGCCAACCGAAGACACAGAAACGAAGTGAACTCGCAAATAAATAAAAAGAATAATATAAATAAATGCGATAAAGCACAATAATATAGCAGTAATATATGTTGTGTGTGTGTGTTTGGAGGAAACATTCAGTGCGAGGGGTTAGAGCGCATTCACCACCACCCAACCCCAACAAACCTTCCTCGGGCACTTCGAAAAACCCGGGGAAGATTTATCAGTTCTCACAAGTGAATGCCGAGGGCGCTCCCAGTGTTTCGTTTCGAGCTAGAGCCGTGGAGTGAGAAACGATGGTGGAGTTGAAATTAGAGCAGGTGGAACTTTTCCGGAGACAGTCGGGGAGGGAAAGACATGAAGCCAACGTAAAAGCTAATCATCGTTTCTTATCAGTTGCGGGATAAATGGTGCTTTCAAGTAGCACGGCGCTGATGACAAGTTAGTTTTTGTTTTGTTTTGTTTTATGTTTATTATTTCATCCTTCCTTTGTGAAAGTTTGTATGTGTTTGTTGAATTTTTTAGAATAAAAATAAAAAATAATAATTTTAGATACCACTTCAAACACCAATTATGTTTTCCTGTCGTTACCAAAAAAAACGCATTACAAAACTATTCGAGTGCAAGTGCAACTGCTTTATTTGTAAAGCCTCGCAATCACCTTTTCGCAATCCGGCCCGAAACCAGATCCGACCAACGTTTAATCCCCAAAGCTCATCAGTTCATCGAGTCGCGTCGGCATGCCCCATTCCCTTCCCCATTGTCGAACGCCAAAATGGGCCACCTGAACCAGAACGATCGAGCCCACGCTCTAGCGATGGGAAGCAGGGAGAAGATTGATGGGGAAAGAGAGGGAGAGAAGGGAGAAAAAAAAGCAAACACACATTCTCGGGGTGCGCGCGTTGGGCTGGGCTCCGCTCAATAGTGGGAGGTACTTGGGATAGGGCCACAACCGCACACAAAACAAAGGCGGCCATCATCTTCATCCGTCGAGTGTAAAGTGTGTGCTTCCCGGCTTTGGCTTCGAACAAGGCCACTGGCCGTGGGGCAGGGAACGGGGGGGAGGGATGGAGGGCTCACGGGAGAACTGCTTCGCGGAAACAACACAAATGGATGAAATGCATCCGATTGCAGTGCAGAATGCACCAGCCAGCAGCCTCACCACCATCACCAGTAGGCGCTGACTTTGTGCATCGAAAGCGCAACGAGAGCAAACGACGACGAACCAACCACACACGGGCCGTTTGGGTTCGACGAAGCGACCGAGACACGGCAATGCAAATATTAAAGCAAAACAAATCGCTGATATTTGCAATAAGTTCCAATTTAAGGGGCTTCCAATATGAAAATGTGTACGTTGTAACTTTATTTAATAAACAAGGATCAAGGAAGGGCACGCGGGTGAGGTGGAAAAGTGCCCGAACGGTGCCCACCGTCGTCTTAAAAGGGAGCGGGAGAGAATAAATCGAACCGCCGTACAATGCTCCGGTGGGCAGTAAATATGCGGCAGCCTGGCCCTGACGAACGAGCCTGTGCCAACTCGAACTCGGAAAAAGGATCGAAGTAGGCGAGCGCGGTCGGGCGGAAAACAAAAGAACATTCGGCATGGCCTTCTCGGGAGTCGGCTTAATAAATGGCTGGACGATAATTTTGGTGGGAAAAATATTTTTAACACAATTTTAGATTAAATATAAAAGTCGGTCGTTTTTTTTTTTTGGTAACACCGTGGCATTTGCGAAATTGGCACCTGGAAAAACCGAAACCGAACGAGACGTGGCTCATGTTTTTGCGCCACTAACACGGCTTCTGTGTACTTTATCGACATTATATGTGCTCTCTCGGCGTGCCGTTCCCGGGACATTTCTTTCCCCAGGATCTTATGCCGGTATTTGCGATGGCGAATAATCGGCTGCATGTTCGAATTTTCGATGTACATTTCTTCCGTTTTGCGCTTCATTCCGTTTCGTGTGTCCCCTGTTTTGTTCCGTCCCTTCCGTTCGTTCGGACGTTCTTGCGTGCGTTTGTTGCAATGCCGGTCGGTGGAACGGTGGATTGAACTGTCCCCGAACGGGTTGCTGAATGCTGGGAGATGATATTTAATTTAGGATTATGTCACGCTTCTCCAAATCCTACCACCATCCCACCACCATTCGTCGCTCATCTGCTGGTTCTCACAATCTGTCCGTCCGAATCAGCTCATTCCTTCAGGGCCCATCGTTTCCACCGGTCGTCTCCAATCCAACCGTCAGCCCAAGCAAAATAAGAATTCAAAACAGCAAACCGAGCCCGCGAACCTTGGCGGGGTCGCATCATGTGCATTCGGGTGCCTTCGGAACAAAGACCGCAGCGCAGGGCATAATTAGTTATTCGGAGAGGAAAATTTAATAAATTTCTTTGTTCCACCAACCAACCGTGGAATCTTGATTGGGTCCGGGTCCTGGATCGGAACAGAAAACAGGGGGGGGGGGGGGGGAGGAATGCGAGCGACATGGCCGTCAGTATCTGATTCAGGGCATCCCAACTGCATGCGAATCGAAATCACAGCCACCCGATCGTCATCGTCGTCACAACAGAAGCTTCTTTATTTAAATTAAACTTTTATCTCGATTTTAATTGTCTGCAACAACCGAATAACGGAGCGGTGAAGAAAGGGAAGGAGCTGCCGAGTTTCATTCTTTCAGTCCAGCACGAGTGCGAATTTTTGCAACGGTTCTCGACTGCTCCGATTTGTATAAAAAATTATCGTCAAAAGGATAATGTTTTCGTCCTTACGATATCGTTATTTAAAAAAATGGTATATTCTCACCGTATCTGTTTTTGTGTGTTAATATTCTGATAATTTTTGCATTTATCTCTTGCATAAACAACGTGCATATCGTTGGCAACAAAGTAGCCGGTAACAATCGCAGTAGACATAGGAAACCCTTCATGCAGTAGCAAAAGCAAAAAAAGATTCCGTAATATTCCTCAACTTTTTTTCCCCATTCTCTGTTTTTCGTCCCGATGTGAGGACGATTCGATTGCATTAATTGATTAAATGTCACGAGCTTCCTTACCGATGCCGTTTTGCCCCGCACCTCCCTAGGCTGTCTCAAATGAAAGCAAAGCAAAATCAACACAATAAACCTACGAAAGCATGTGGCACGTTAAGTAGGCGAAATACTCAAGGTACATCGCATATCGTTCGACCCCGCCAGGGTTTTATGGCGAGTATTACCACCGCCGCCGTTACATACCCCCCCCCCCCCCCCTTCCCTTCGGAAAATTACGCAAATGCGTAGTTGCTGTTCGCCCGCCAATCAAATCCACACCTCACAAAGTGCGCAAAGCTGTCGAACTAAAACTTCCTTTTCGAATACTGGAAAAGATGTCAACCCGGCCCGGTCACCACACACCACAGAAGAACCTAAATTAGTGCCCGCTAATGAACACCGGCACCGAGAGGCCGAGGCCCGGGGAAATGCGTTCATTAGTTTCATTTTCCTAACCAGTCGGCATGCTTTTCCCATTCCCCAAACGCTGGCCACGCATCAATCGTACGTCGTAACGACGGACGGCTCCCATCCCACGACCACCAATAAGTGCAATGATCCAAACCCGCCCGTGAATGACGTGGAACGGGCAATCCTTACGGGCCCGTCCGCCAGAGCGTGGAGCGAAAGAAAGGACATAAATCCAGCTGGAAGAAGGAAGAACCCAGCGTGTCTGGCTAGCGAGTGGTCCGAGCGACAATAGAGAACCTAATTTGATATTGATAGGCTACTCAAACTGTCAAACAAGGGGAGGTCACATTCGGCTGACTGACCACTACTATCGACCACTTACAATCCTTATTATGAATAAATAATGATGGCAAAAGACACTGGCAGCGACGGCTGCGATGATGACGATGTCTTTGAATCGGCAACTTGTACGGCTTCGAACAAAACGCGTCGATCAATATTCTGTTCCAGTTACTTTTCTGGTGATTGCTATTACTTTGTCCAGCCAATTGGACCACCATGTGAGGGAAGATATTTTCAGAAAGAATAGATATTTACCCTCAGCGATAGTATATAATAAGGTATAACCAGAAACCTGCCTTTATAATTTGAAACTTTGGAAAAACTCTCAACGGAAATCCCTGACTTGGGCATTGAAAGAAAAATTTTAGTGGATAAGATTTTTGTTTGCGCCAATGCCTACTATGTTGTTTCTCCTGGAGGCTCCCTTCTACTTGCCAGTGCGAAAATATCAGCCAGATATTCGGAAAGAAATTAAAAGATCGATGGGAAGGGCGCGCTAAAACAAAAATAAAGCAAGTGACGGCTTTGGCTGTGGATGATAAGGTCTGACCGGGAACTTTTTTCTATGATCATTTCACCCATGGTGAAAAGACAATGGCAACACTGGGTCGGAAATAAGCGCGCCACAAAACAAGCTGGCTAGTAAAACCTCAAACACATACACACACATACACCCAGACTCAATCCTATTACCTCTTGGAGTAGCGGTCCTTCGCATGTACGGATTCATTCGAAGCAACGGTCGGAAGGAAATGATAATAATTAATTTCATAAATAACGAATCGATATCAGTGTTTAATAGGATTACTGTGTTCCATTCCGTTGCCATTTTCACTTGCCACCTTCGCACGGCCACCTCCCAACCCCCCAAACCAGAGCGGTTTAGCAACAAATATAACAACATTGAATGGATTTATGTTTGTGTCGTTTTTTTTTTTGCTCTCCCCTCTCCTGTCTCATTCGCTCTCCCTTTCCTACCTTATTAGAGATTATCGCAAACAGAGCACACTTTGATCGCACCCAGGCCTGCTGAGGTTTTTGTTGCCGCGTCAGTTGTGTCTCTGGAGGGGGGAGGGGGAGGCTACTTTGCAGGGGTTGGAAAACTCACATCGCCACGCATGGTTCGTAGTGTTTTTTTTTTGTTTTTGCTCCAAGACATGCAGCTAAATTTTATCAATCCTACACATACACGCACGACTTGATTTGATTAGCGAGTGAAGAAAGTAACAAGAACGCGCTAGAAAAATTCTTCCCAAAAGCAAAACAAAACCGAACAACGCCTTCCGAATATGACTGGGGGTTATTACAATCTTACCGGCCCAATTAAAGGGGCAGCATGGATGACGAAATGTAATGCCAGCTTTTTTGCTGGCTTAATTATAGCTGCGTTTTTTGATATGCTGTTCGCTTACCCTTAAGCACCCGCGGCATTCGACGTTCGCGATTGAATGAAACGAGAGATTCCGTAAAGAAAATACGGCCTCCACCCATTATCGTCATCACCATCGGCACCATCAATATGGCGAACCGGGAGTTCGTTAGCGGAATTTATTACTTCACCATTCACCATGGAGAAGCTTAGAGATTCTGATTTTTTTTTTTGTTATCTTTTTCACCATAACAAGACGTCTGCGTCCTTCCTCTGCTGTCTAAATCCAGCAGTCTGTTTAGCAGCGAACTGCGGTCCGTTCGGTCTGGAAGGTAGCAGGAATGATTTTAATTTCATAATAAAGCAGTTAAATGGAGACGAAGAACTAAAAGGTTAATTTATAATTTCATGCGCACGCGGAACCTCGGGAGATTTTGAGCTATTTTTTTATTTCACCACCATCACCCCGCACCCCACGTCTCTTACCTTTCGTCAGCTGTGTTGGATATCATCAAATGGATCATTTACTTTTTAACGCCTGCGAGCAATTGTGGTGCCGTGTGCGGGAGGGAAGGGAATAACCGAACGTCATCTTAAGGAATTTTCGCCCTTTTGTTTTCCCCCGGTTTGCGCTTTCACAGATACGGAAAGCGAATCTCCGCCAAAAGGATTTTGTTTCAATTGTTTGTGTTGTTGCCTGTCCATCCCGGGGCTAGGGGAGTGCTAGAAGGGCATCGCTAGAAGGGCAAGCAATGTTCATCACCCAGAAGCAGAATGGGTAAACGAGGAACTGGAACTGAGCATCGGTTGTGAATTGTGGGATTGGGAAGATGGGTACTTTAAATATGGACCTGAAGCACCCTTTCTATCTGATTTTGTCATGGCCACTGCGTTACCTTATCTGCTTTGCTCACCAGTGTCGGTGCTTCGACACTTTCGACAGATTGCTCAGAAATAGCCTGAGGCAATGTTGCCCCTGAGGGCTGGTTAATGTTACATGATACACCATACGCCAGGCTCATTACGCGGTGCAGTAGTTAATGATATTCATTTATGATTATTGTTATGATTCGAAAGCATGCGGCCGTCAAAAACCGATCATTATTTCGTACTATTTATGAGTACTCCTTCCATTTGTCGATAATGAACCTAAACGGGGAATGTTGAAACCATTTGTTGAAAGTTGAACTACCTAGTGAAAGGAAAGGCGAGTGAACACGATTCGCATGTGCATCTAGCACACAAAATAAACGTTTTGAACACACTTCACACGAAACAAAATCTCGCTGGTGCATTATTTTGTGAGAGAAAACAAAAACGGTTTTTTTTATCCGATTTCAATTTTCAACCCTCAATTTCAACCCCACACTTGAACTCCGCTGGTATAAACGTACCACCGGCATTGCGCCAACTGTCACTGGTGGTGCCCTAAACAACAACACGTGCGCTCGCATCAACGGTGCACGGGAATTGGTTGGTGCGTGATTGTGTTGTCTAAAATTCGTGAATAAAAATGAAGCAACTTCCTGAGCTGACGAATTTGCGTCCGCAATTCAAAGAAATACCGAAGGAACAGAATGCGGTAAGGTTTAGTGAAATAAAATGCACATTCTAGGCAGTGAAACCATGGTGACGGTTCAACGTGTTCGCATGTTGCAGATTCTAGCGAACCTCGGTCGGCCTCATATCGATTCGTTCAACTACATGCTGGACGAAGGCATCAGCGAGATGGTACACCTATTGGATCCACTTTTATTCGATCTAGCGAACCAGAACCGCATCAAGCTACGGATCGCGGATGTCACCATCGCACCACCGACCGTACCGTCGAGCATGGTGGAAGCGGTGGAGAAACGGGTGTTTCCCAGCGAGTGTCGGCAAAAGAATGATACGTACGCGGGCATGTGTACGATCACGGTCGAGTGGGAGCTCGACGGTATCCCGCAGCCACCGCTAACGCGCGAAATGGGCCGCATACCGATCATGCTCCGGTCGCGGGCTTGCAATCTGTACGGAATGTCGCCGGAGGAGCTGGTCGCTCGGGGCGAGCATGAGGACGAATGGGGCGGCTACTTTGTGGTGCGCGGTAATGAGAAAATCATACGTATGCTGGTGACAACGCGGCGCAACTTCCCGATCGCCGTATCACGTAACACCTGGCGCGATCGTGGTAAGGATTTCAGCAGCAACGGTATTTTCATACGGTGCGTACGATCGGACCAGTACTCGACGGTAAGTTTGTGGGACGTGCCGCCCACGTGTGTGTTTTTTTTTTTTTGAACACCACACCTTACTCCACCTTTTTTTTACAGAAAAATGTTCTCCACTACCTCACGAATGGGTCGGCAAAGTTGATGATTAATGTGCAGAAATCGTTATCGTTCATACCGATCGTAATGCTGCTGAAGGCGCTATGCAACTATTCGGATCACGAGATCTACCGCAGATTGATCGCATCGGTAGAAAGTGATCAGTACTACAAAAGGTTTAGCATCGCTTCCAACGAACGATACCGAGCCGAACGGCTTCCGCTTCCGGTGTCCGAGCTATAATCCGTGTTGTTCTGTTTTCGCAGATGTATCCTGAACATGCTGCGTGAGCTGCATAATGAAACCCTCCATAGTTCGCAGGACTGCCGGCGGCATCTGGGGGAAGCGTTTCGGTACAAGCTAACGACGATGGCGACGATGCCCCGCTGGTACACGGACGAACAGGCCGGTGCGTATCTGTTGCGCCAGTGCGTGCTCGTCCACCTGGACAGCAACGAGGACAAGTTCAATCTGCTCGTGCACATGATGCAAAAGCTGTTCGCCTTCGTGCAAGGGCGCATTCTGGCGGAATCGTTGGACATGGTGATGATGCAGGAGCTGGTGCTCGGTGGCCACATCTTCCAGAGCTATCTGCGCGCGCTGTGCCTTTCCACGCTGCAGTACGTGCGCATCAATCTGACGAAGCTGGTGCCGGACGCCACCTCCCCGATGGTGACCTCGAACGAGCTGATGATGGCACTGAAAAATGTGTCCGGCTATCAGCACCAGCTGACGATGTTTCTCGCGACGGGCAATTTGTCGAAAGCGAACGAGATGGGTTTGATGCAGGAAACGGGGCTGGTGGTAATAGCGGAGAACATTAACCGCATGCGCTACATGTCCCACTTCCGGGCCGTGCATCGTGGCTCGTTCTTCGTGGAGATGCGCACCACCGAGGCGCGCCAGCTGCTGCCGGACGCGTGGGGTTTCATCTGTCCGGTGCACACGCCCGACGGTGCACCGTGCGGTTTGCTGAACCATCTCACGTCCAACTGCACCGTGTCGGTAACGCAGGATCCGGACAAGGTGGACAATCTCGCACTGACGCTGGTCGAGCTCGGTATGCATCCGATCGATGCGCCCAGCGAGCTCGGTGGACCGCCGAGCGAGCAGACGTACGTGGTGATGCTCGAGGGCAAAGTGATCGGTCGGTTCCCACGGGCCGCGGCCCGTTTGGCGTTGCAGAAGCTGCGCCAGCTAAAGATCGAGGGTGAAATCATCCCGAACACGACCGAAATTGCGTTCGTGCCGGCCCGCGAGGGTGGCCAGTGGCCGGGCATATTTCTGTTCGTCGGACCGTCGCGCATGATGCGCCCGGTGAAGAATCTGCTCTGCCGCAACCAGACCGAACTGATCGGTACGTTCGAGCAGGTGTACATGGACATTTGCGTCGCGGCGGACGAAGCGTACCCGGCGCTGACCACACACATGGAGCCGGACAAGACGTCCTTCCTGAGCAACCTGGCGCTGCTGATCCCGATGCCGGACTGCAATCAGTCGCCGCGCAACATGTACCAGTGCCAGATGGGCAAGCAGACGATGGGCACACCGTGCCACAACTGGGGCAAGCAGTGCAACAGCAAGCTGTACCGGCTGCAAACACCCGCCACACCGCTCTTCCGGCCGGTGCACCACGACAACCTGGCGTTCGACAACTACGCCATGGGAACGAACGCGATCGTGGCGGTCGTTTCGTACACCGGGTACGACATGGAGGACGCCATGATCATCAACAAATCGGCGTACGAGCGCGGCTTCGCCGCCGGCTGCATCTACAAGAGCGAGTGCGTGGAGCTGGCGGACGAAAGTTTCTTCGCGCGCGACCCCAAAGACGCCACGCTCGTGCAGTTCCTCGACAACGACGGGCTACCGTTCCAGGGCGCCCAGCTGACGAAGAATACGCCCATGTACTGCTACTACGATGCGAGCGATCACAAGTACCACTGCAAGACGTACCTGTACAGTGAGGACGCGATCGTGGACCAGGTGAAGCTGGGCACCCCGCTCGCGGAAGGTGTCCGGGCACGGTTTGGTGCGACCGCGACGAAGCAGCTCATTCTCACGTATCGCGTACCGCGCAACCCGACCGTGGGCGACAAGTTTGCCTCCCGGGCCGGGCAGAAGGGTATCTGCTCGCAGCAGTGGCCCGCGATCGACCTCCCGTTCACGGAGTCGGGCATGATACCGGACATCATCTTCAATCCGCACGGCTTTCCCTCCCGCATGACGATCGCGATGATGATCGAAACGATGGCGGGCAAGACGGCCGCCTGCCACGGGCTCGTGCACGATGCGACCCCGTTCCGGTACGACGAGAGCAACACGGCGATCGACTACTTCGGCCGGCTGCTCGAGCAGTCCGGCTACAACTACTACGGCACGGAGCGCATGTACAGCGGGGTGGATGGGCGCGAGATGAAGGCGGACATCTTCTTCGGTGTGGTTCACTACCAGCGGCTGCGGCACATGGTGAGCGACAAGTGGCAGGTACGGTCGACCGGTCCGATCGATCAGGTGACGCACCAACCGAACAAGGGCCGCTCACGGGGCGGTGGCGTGCGGTTCGGCGAGATGGAACGCGATGGTCTCATTTCGCACGGTGCGTCCTTCCTGCTGCAGGATCGGCTCTTGCACGGCTCGGACAAGGTCGTGACGCTCGTGTGCCGTCGCTGCGGTTGCCTGCTGGCGCCGATGGACAGCGTCACCAAGCGGTTGGCCCTCAACTCAAACCAGTTCGAGCATATGCCCGCCACGTGCAGACTGTGCGAGGACGACAAGGAGATCGGGCACGTGGAAATTCCGTACGTGTTCAAGTACCTCGTTTCCCAGCTGTCGGCCATGAACATCAACGTTAAGCTGCAACTTTCCTATCCCGACGTTTGATCAAGTGTGCATTGATGCGTTGCCGGTGTCGGTGTCGTCGTACGTTGTTTGTCTTATTATTACCACTAAAACGCTAATAAACAGGAACACTCCTATTGTAGTGTGGAACTAACACACACACACACAAACCAGCAAAGCACCGTCAGATTCAATAACATGTGTATATTTTCAATATATTACTTTTGTTTTCCTCCATCTTTCGGGATCCATTCATTCATTTATATCTTTACGCGCAGAAATGGATTTCTAATGTTTCTCCCTTTTACACACATGCGTGTGTTCAAGTTCGTTTACGATAGTTGTAGGATTATTTTCTTCCGCTTATTAAACGTGTCGCCATACACATACTGGTACTACTACCTGGTCCTTCGCGTCCATTAGCTAGTTTCACACGGGAGAGTACGTCCACTAGGAGGGGAGCAGCAAGACAGCGAAGGTGAGCGAAGAGCCGTCGAAAGCTTAGCTTATGCGTATTCTCATGTCTTCATCAAATAACAATATTATGTGTGTGTGTGTGTTTTTTTTTGTTTTCTTCTGCTCTATCTCTCTCGTTTTATGTCTCTTCCATGCTAAGCTCCTTTACTGACCAGCGGGTTTTTGTTTAAATGGTCGATTGCTTATTTTTGCTTTGCTCCTCTCGCTCGCTCTCACACACACACATGCACCCTCTCTCTCCCTCGTGTACGTTTGAGGATAAAACGGAAACAGGTGTGTTTTTGTCTCACAAATTTTCTTCGATTATTTTTTGTATTTTTTTTTGCATGCTGGAATGTCCACTCCCGGGTCCGAACATATTCGTGTATTATTATCATTAGGGTAAATATGTATTATTATCTTGTTTTTTTCTTGTTTTCTATTTGTTCGTAGACTAGCGATTCTCTCTACAAGGAAAATGGAAACAAATGTGACAATCTTTATGAGCATGAAGTCGTAGCGATCTTTCCCTATCTGCTTTACCAACTGAGTGTGTGATGAAGAGCAGAAAGGAGAAAGAACAGCTGCTGTTGGTCTGTAACAAGTAGCAGCTAGAGAAGTGTACGTGCGTATCAAAGCATGAGAACGAATGAATGGTACGATTCCTTCCATCTACTGTACTACATTAGTGTGGGGTTGGGTTTTACCACCCGAGCTCGCGGCTCTGGCCCGCCTGCGGCTGTTTGTTTCTGTTCAGCGTGATTTTTAATACAACTTTCTACAATGTACAATTTGCTTAGCTCATATTTGTATATTTGTAACGATTAAAAAAAACATAATTTCATTACTCATACTCCGTTCGTTCTCGTGCAGTCTTCTTCCGAAAACGACTTTCGCATTTCTATTGCACGGCCAATCAGTAAAGTTCATCCGCCAGCTGGCTCGACAAGCGTGCGGCAACAACGAAAGAAAATCGCGGAAAGTGCACGTTGAACGGCATCTCACCGGAAGGGCAACACAAAAAACACATCCTTCATCCTGTGTACAACTGCAGTGCTTACTGAAAAACTGCTTTCTTCGCTGTTTGTGCAACTAATAACGAACGCTCACCTTTCGCCTACTGTTTCATCAAGTATTCATCGACGCTGTGAGTAGTTCATGTCTGTATATTATGATGCCCCTGCTGATATTACACCAACAGCACACATACAAGCGCACCCCTCCGTCGTGATTTATCTACATTGATTATTAGCTTCGTGCATTATGTGTCCCGTGAATGATTATCACGATCCCCTCGGTATACCGTCGACTCGTACCACTCAAATTTAGACGTCACGACCCCCGCCCGATGGTCTTTTCAATATCCTAATGAAACATTATTTCGCTGCACCTTAAACTAGGATTTACTCTTGTCATTTATTCGCCCGCACACACTGAGAATGAGATTACTTTTTCAAACTCCTGCTTCCGTCCTTTAGGTTCTGTCGCACCATCCCGCCACATATTCCGCCGTACGATTAAGTTCAAATGGATAATTACATATAATTAGTTTCACTAGTTTCGTTTGATTTCTCTTTCAATCCACCCTCGCTCGTTGTTTGGCCCAATTATTCCCCAAATCGGATTCGCATCAAAGTCGTTTTTTCCGGTTTTAACAAATTTTAAAGAGACTCAACGTACGGGGAAAGGACTCCAACTCGTTGAAAGTTGTAAAGTAAAAGCTGATGGATCACGGCAGCTTTCCAACCGACTCGAGCTAGTTTACGATCGTCAACGCACTGTCTCGAATCGTACATACATTTAATATGTACGGGGAAAAGCGTTTCTACAGCCGCGTTAGTATTTTCAACATACAACATTCAAACATCTTGTCATGCTTGTCACGATGCTATGGATTTACTTTCACATCTTCGCGTTCAATATTCAACTAGTGCTTATGGCATTTACATACAACGGATAGTTTATACACCGACGACCAGCCTTTCCGGAAACGACTATTTAATGCACATCACTGTAGGTGTGTGCGTATGTGTGTCTGTGCGCATATGCACAGCATTGCACTGCGAGCAAAACAGTGTATAAGTAAGGTAATAAACTTTGAGTACCGAATAGAAGGTAGCAACAAACAAAAAAACACGATCAATACACGACACGGCAGCGTGCAATATTCGCTTAGAACTGATCCACTAGCAGATCGCATATTTCTTGCGTTACCGCCTCTAAGCTGGATCGAATAGTCAAACGGAACATCTGGAAGAGAGATAATAAATTTAAAAAAATGACATATCGCCTACTTTGTTCAAATATGGCGATATCGTTTACCTGTGCCTGCTTGTTCGGCTCCAAACGAAGCAAACATCCGACTTTGTGGGCCTGCGTGTGGATGATTCCCGCGCAAACCATATTGTCCGGGTTCGGATCAATACTATCGAGCAGCTGCATTCCGAAACCGGTCAGCTTATTACGTGCACCTGGCAGATCCAACGGTTGCTGCGCCTTGAACACACGTTGTGCTCTTTGTTGTTCACTACAAAAAAAAACACACACACATAAAAAGATCGTGGTAAAGAACGGGGATTACATGCACAGGCACTCCAAACAGGTGTTCGGTTTCCTTTGCCGCTGCACATTCCAATACCCACCCGCCAAGGTTTCTCCACCGGGCAAAGAACGATTCGGCATTCATCTCCGTCGGCTCGAAGAACTTGTTGATAGTCAGCGGAAGATTGACGGTAATTTTCTGCTGTGCACCTCCGCTCACCCGGAACGAGATGACGATGGACGGAGCGCCGAGATAGTGATCGATGCATTCGGCCGTCAGTAGCTGCTGAATCTGTGCCCCAGCCTCGAGCGTCGGTTCGACGGCCTTAATCTGCACGTTCAGCTTAAGCGCATCCTCGGCCGACCATTGCAGCGTGGGGACGAAGTTTTGCAACGCTGTCGCCGTCTTGTTGCCGTAAAACAGTCCCAAGCGGCCCAGATTCTGGCGGAACTCACTCTTCACGCCGATCTGTAGCAGATCGTTCTCGAACAGGACGCCATTGTTTTTGAAGACGAATCTGTTTGTTGGAAACGAGGTGTGAGAAATTTTTCATTCCATGGCTCGCGCAAAACACCACTCGTTAGAAACGAAAACTTACTTCTTGGAATTGTTCACGACATTGCTGTTGCCGTTCGCCGTGCTGTAAATGTCACCCAGTACGTCGATCAGTGTGCCCGACTGGCTCGCCGGTGGTGTACTGAGTCCAAGTAGATCCGAACTAGCGTTTACATTATTCACACTGTGATGGTAAAAGAGAAACATAATTTAATAAAACACACACACACACGGAAAAAACCAGCAACAATAATCCACCGCCAACTTAGTTACGCCAACGTACCTTGACGTGTGATTGGTTTGAGCATTAGAGTGAGCATTACTGTGACTGTTCGGTACCGGGCTCTTGCTCTCACGGATTTCCGCATTCTCCGGCACACGACCCGGTTTCTTCTTCTTCAGCACCGCCAGGATGGAACTTTCACGTTCCGGGAACGACGGCATTTCCTCCAGCACGGTCGCCAGCACGTCCGAGGACGCGACGATGCTTAGCTGCAGATACTCACTGGCACGCTGCTGGAGCTCGGCATCGGCCGAACGCAAGTTGCTGTGCTGCCGAAACACGTCCTGAATCGTATCACGAATCTCCGGGAATAGATTGATGAACTTGATGTAAGTCGATAGCAGCAGGGCACGCGTCATCGACGAGCAAAGGTGGTACTTCGAATGAAGCAACTTAAACTGCACCATCGGGGCCGACCGTGAATCGCCCGCAATCAGATTACCGAACTCGCCCAAGATGTAACCGCCCACTTTGACCATGTTCTCGTGGCAGGCCGGTGCCTGGAGCGCCTCGAACACGGTCTTTGCCGCATAACCCTGCACCTCCTCGCGATTGATCACGATCTGAATCACACGGTACCAGACCTCCTCCGACACGTAATCGCCCGCAATACGGATCAGATTCAGAATCACGTCCACGTACCAGGTGTAGTCGGTGGCGTACTTTTCCGCCAGAATTGCCACCTTCAGCACCATCTCCTCGCGGATGGAATAGTCGGCCGTTTCGAGATAGTTCAACATCTCCTGCACGATCTCTTCCGCGTTCGACCGATCGCACATCGCGTACAGCAGATCGACCGCCTGCTGACGCACCGACACATCCTTTTCCATCTTCATCGACAGTATCACCACCTCCTGGTGCTTCTTTACCGCTTCGTGCGAAAACTCCGACGTTGCCAGGTGGCACATTGACTCCAGCGCCAGATAGCGCAAGTTCGTTTCACGGTTGCTCAGGAACTGACCCAGCTGATTGCAGGCTCGCACCAGCAAGCTCGGTTCGCTATCGTTGTGAATGATCAAGTTGATGGCCTCGAACAGGACCGCATTCTTTGCGTTCGAATGTTGCACCTTCTTGCTTTTCGGTGGCTCCTGTGCCTTGTTCAAGATCGTCTCCAAACATTCATTCAACCGTCCGCGCACGCCCGGATCCTCCGTCGGGGGGTTGTAGTTTTGCAGTAGCCGCAACAGCTTCACCGACAGCCACGGGGCCGGCACGAAGTAGTATGTGTAGTCTTGCAGATCCGTATACGATGCGGTTACGATTCGCGACAGTCTTGAGACGGCCAAACTCACGCAACCCTTGTACTCATCCGGGTTCTTCTTAACCAGCGCATCGATCAGACTGGTGGCGGCTGTCACCACGCCCATATGCTGATCGTTCAGCAGATGAATGATCCGGCTGGTCCACTCGCCGCCGGGAATGATGTCCGGACAGGTGCGGAACAAACGCAGCAGACACAGCGCGGCCGACTGCTTTACCACGTCCATCGTATCGCCAGACACGAGCAGCTTCGGAATTTCGTTCGAGAATGCTTCCGCCATATCCCGGCTACCAATGTTGGCAATGCACTGCAGTGCCAGATTCACGTGGATCGGGTTGCGCGACTGTAGATCGTTCTTGATGCTTTGGATGATGAGCTTGATCAAATCGCTGTTCGTGTTCACCAACACCGAAATGAACAGATAACCCTGAGCATAAGCGTGAGGAAAGAATTGTAAAAATCATACGAACGCAACGAGACACACGCCTAGCATCGCTATAATACTCACGATTTGCTTCTCCGAGTACTTATTCGAGGATAGCAAATTGACCGCCTCCATGTGGCCAAAATCGATGTCATGGCCTAGCAGAAAAATAAACAGCAGCTTGCACACGTACTTCTTCTTCTGGTATCCATCGAGCGTTTTATCGCCTTTGAATTTGCTCCTGATGTTCGCCAGCTCCTTATTAATGCGCTTGATTTCCGCCTCTTTGCTTTTGCCTATGAAATAAAACACACACGCACACGTATTACAAACGTGTTGGGTCACCACATACACACACACACACGCCCAACGAAGTCGATAGTACTTACAGTTTCTAATATCCGATATGAAAACGGCCAACCCGCGCATTCCATCGCCACGTACCGGTGCCATCTTCGACGATGCTTTGAATGCAAATAGCGATGCCTACTGTTTTTTTCTGTGGCGACTGTGACTGCTAGCCACTGGTTTATTGGTTTCCACTAGACTGAAATTACCACCACCCTTCGGTCGAATCGCAGTGCCTCGCCACAATCACTCTTTTCTACCGGACCGGAAACAGCGACCGCGTCGTAGACGATATCGTCACTTTACGGGTGATTATCGCCTACACTCACGAACGTTACTGGTACACTCTCCTTCTTGTTTAAGCAGCTACGGTGCATGGGATATATTTTCGCAATGCAAACAGTTTCCTGTGGAAAAGAAAAATAATTTTGGTAAAGGGAACTTTCTGTTAAAACACAGTCAACACAGCGCAGCCATCATCGGCTGCAGCAGCCAGTAGTATCAGTTCGCAGTTTGCAGAGAAAATACGATTTATCAACCTCCTTTTCGCTGTGTCTTCTTTCTCATTTCACTACACTACATCCTAGGGCCAGAACCGTCTCTCTCGTTAATTCCAGCATCATCGTCGTTGCAGTTAACAACCATCCACGGCTCACGCAAGAGAAGAATTTAATTCAATTATCTGATAACAATAACACACACTGACGGTTTCAGACTTCCTTGCGCGAAGATCATTGCCTCAATCACCAACACCGCCTCCAGCGAGGCTGCCTCTTGCTTGCTTGTCGACAAACTTGCAACATACACGCATACACACTCACTTCTAGTGCTCCACTGCAGCCCTTGCTGGAGATGAGATAATATAGTACGGCTATACGGTACGATAATATAGCCGGAGAAATGTTACCGCCTACTGACCCCACGTATTCCCTAGTGGTCGTCGCCGTTACAACATACAAAACTCCCAACGGGATTATTTTTTTTTTGGTACGTTACACCATAATTACTATCACTCGCGATTGACGCCCAGAAAAATTTCTCTTTTACACACAATCGCAATCCTCGCAATCGGCGCTGGTGGCGATTACCGAAGTCAACGAAGACGAAAATGGCTACAGACGAAAGAAAACACGAATGGACAACAGAATCGCCGCCTACTTTTACTATTGGATGCGATTTTCCGACGTGCACTTTTGACTGCCCGTTACTGCTACTAATGATGATGACGCTTTTCGTGGTCCCCACCGTTTTCTTCTGCGGCATCCCGTACTACGTGATGACGATGAACTTACCCCCGCCGATAAATTTCTTTACACCACGCCTGCACTTGTTTTACGCAGCTTCAATAGACCGAGCCAAGGTAGTTGGTTCCCCGGATGCTGCTGGTTGCTGAATTTTCCGTACACCAGTCGTTTTTCTTCCTCGGATTAAAGGATAAAAATCGATTTTCCGCTGCTTCTCTCGCACTCTCCAAACTCTGACAAACGCACAGCACCACATACACACAAACGCTACTGTCAAATGTCAACCTGTCATTCAATCGTGACCGAGAAAAGCTGGCGAATACCACCGTGAGTGTAACGCTCGAAGCGTTATGTTATTTATCAAGAATTTTTCAGTTTCTTTAAAGCAATGGAAAGGTGGGACGAATTATCGATTCAAAGTAAATTCTATCCCTGCACTTTTTTTTAATATCTAGAATCGTTTTTTTTCTTAATCTGCGCATTTGTTTCTCAATTTTCATCGTTTCATGCTTCATATAAACGCAATTTTTCGCATTTTGTATTCGTGGTATTTTATTCAGCGTCACACCTCTCTGCCGTTTCGTTGAAGACAACTCTTTGATAGTGATAATACTACACGTTCGATTTCCAAATTGAACTAAAGCGGAATCCACGAATTAAAACCACATCGTGCACCGATCCCTAGCTTCAAGTATCTTCGCTCAAACCCGTAGGGAAGATCGAGAAGCATCCAACTTAGCACAATCTCGATTTTCTTTGTCCCGACGGATGATTAAAACGAATTTGTTTCACTGGTATAATTCTAGCATAAATAAAATTAAATAGATTTACATCGACCCATTGTTCTAATCGTGGCGAGCGAATGGTGGCTTCTCTCGTCAGAGAATGCTGTGACGCCCGAGGTTACTGCTGCTGTACTGTTTTCACCGGTTTTATATGCTTAATTTTCCAATTGGGATGTTCTACAGACGTGACGCCTGTAGTTATTTTGTCTGTGGGAGTTTTTTTTGTCTATAGCAGTGGTTTGGCTGAATCTAGGATGCCGATACCCGTGTTGCAGCGCATCCTCCGTCCGTTTACTTGGTAGCGGACTTCAGGTAAGCGATCAGATCGCCACGCTCATTCGGCTTCTTCAGACCGGCGAACACCATCTTGGTACCAGGGATGTACTTCTTCGGGTTTTCCAGGTACTCGAACAGCGTGTCCTCGTTCCAGGTGATTCCCTTGGCCTTGTTGGCATCGGTGTAGCTGAATCCAGCGGCCTGGCCAGTTTTGCGACCGAACAGTCCGTGCAGATTCGGGCCAACCTTGTGCTTGCCTCCGGCTTCCACGGTGTGGCACTGCGCGCAACGCTGAACGAACAGCTTCTTGCCCTTCTCAACATCACCAGCTGGGACGCCCATTGTTGATCAATGAATTTAGCTGCATATAGAACCAACGCCAAGATGAAATTAATCAATCATGTGTACATCGCTTTATACCACATTACGCAATTCTCGGTCAGATAATCAGGTGATTTAAAAGATTTCACATTTATCGTTCCACTTTTCCTATCACACTGTGCTAATTCCGTTTGTCAAGAACATTAACCGCCCGCCCAGTGCCAAGGTCAGCTGTCCTTCAACAAACCCTTTATCAACGTGACGTAATGACCTTTCACGTGTGATGTAATTATCGTGCTAAATGATTCTTGTCTCCAAGCTACAGTTTTGTGTCGTCATGGCAACACTAGTTTTCAAAAACTATTCGCTAAAATACTTTATCACATCGCCAGAAGGCCACATGTGGCCAAGATCACTCTGTTGTTAAAGCTATAAGGATTAAGTTGTGAAACCCTCCGAACACGCGTTACGTAAGGTTGCGAAAAAAATCCCCATCCGAATTTGGTGGGAAAACCACTGGCACCGCAGAGAGTAGGTCACTAGGGCGAACATTCTTTTTGAGCTAAATCAATCCACAACAATGAACTCGTATCCTTAGAGCGTCGAAAAAAGTTCGCGCGTTTTGTTAAGCCTGATTTGAACTCAATTATTGTACCTTGTACAAACGCTAAGCACCGTTGTTCAAGTACTAATGACGATTGTTAGCTAGCTCACTGCCCACGAGAACCCGCAATAAAATCACTAGACCGGATCAAAACAATCGACGTTCTTTGGTTCGCTAGAAAATCTAAAAATACACAGATACTTACGGAATACGCGGTCAGGTGAAGAAAATTTTCAGCCCAAGCAGCGAGCGAGCGAGGAGCACACGCGTGTAATTCGCACGGGGTTTTAAAAAAGACAAAAAATCTATTTCACTCGTTCGTTTCCCAGCTGTCAAAAGTCGACATAACTTGTCGACAGTCCATTCGAGTGTCGATGCAAAGATTGATTTGAACTTACAACTCAAACACAAAAAAGCGTCAAGTGTGTATGTGTGCGTGACATATTTTGCTGCAATTTTTATTGATTGGTGTAAATCTGTGCAAAATTCGCATGATCCTGGAAGATGTCCATGGGATTTGTCCACATAGCTTAACCTTGAGATTGCACACAAAAAATAAAATGATTATGAATTTCTAGTGCACGAAACTGCTCGACAAAACTATGTCGACTTTTGCCGGACGGTACAGCATGCATGCATTGACAGTAAAACATCGTTGTCATAAATTTGTTGTGTACAGAAACTTTGCTTTGTGATAAACAAAGCTAGCCCAGTTTCAAAATCAGCAGTATCGGTTAATATTCGCACAATCGTTGCTTCAGTTAAAATGGAGAAAGAAAACAAAAGTGCCGGCACGGACAATGGACGCAAACCGGCGGGAAATAATCTGCAGTCGTTACCGACGCGCCAATACTTGGACCAAACGGTGAATCCCATCCTGCTGCAAGGATTGAAAGCTTTGGCCAAAGAAAGACCCCAGGATCCTGTGCAATATTTGGCGAACTTTCTCCTAAAGAACAAAAGTCGCGTCGAAGAAAGCAACGGAGGCGGTACCGAAGACACACAATAAATAGTTAATTAATATAAACGAGCAAACCCGTTTTGTTTCTGATTGTGGGATGCATGAAAGAAAACGTTTGTGATTTGCGGGAAGAGGAAGGAAGGAAACATTTGACACCTGCTGTCAAGCGCAAAGTTGCTGTCAATTTGCAGTCGTGAAAAATTTGTGTAAAATTGAGTGTGATTGCTCTGTGGTTTCTTCTAAATTCACAGAGAAAAAGCGGTACAGACGGTCCACATTCGTCCGCAATGGCTGAACTACTAATTGATCCCAACATACGTGGCTGGGTGTTTCTGCCCATAGTCGTGATAACGTTCCTCGTGGGAATCATCCGGCACTACTTCTCGATCCTGATATCGTCCCAGAAGAAGGCAGAACTTACCCAGATTCAGGACAGTCAGGCGATGATACGGGCCCGGTTGCTGCGAGAAAATGGAAAATATCTAACCCAGCAGTCGTTCGCAATGCGCAGACACTATTTTAATAACGAAGATACGGGATACTTCAAGACCCAGAAACGGGCCCCACCGAGCCCGAACTCGACGGCAATGCTATCGGACCTGGTGAAGGGCAACTTTATCAACGTGCTACCGATGATTGTTATCGGTGGATGGATCAACTGGATGTTTTCCGGGTTTGTTACGACGAAAGTGCCGTTCCCGTTGACCCTGCGCTTTAAGCCGATGTTGCAGCGAGGGATCGAGCTGGCGTCCCTCGACGCTGCCTGGGTATCGTCTGCATCGTGGTATTTCCTGAACGTTTTCGGTTTGAGAAGTATCTACACGCTCGTGCTTGGCGAAAACAATGGTAACTTTGTTCGCGAAACATTTCCTACTCGTGTCTAATCAATCTCAATCTTTTTGTAGCCGCCGATCAAACGCAATCGATGCAGGATCAAATGTCCGGCGCTGCAGTAGCGATGCCCCAAGATCCGAAGGCCGCTTTCAAGGCGGAATGGGAGGCTTTGCAGATAACAGAATACCAGAATGCGCTAGTAAACATAGAGAACGAATTGCTTGCTGTAAGTGGCGTATCTGGCGACCAGGCGAATCAGAATACACCATTCCTACAGTCCAGCCGTGGCGAGGACAGTTCCGCACTGCGGAATTAAAGTATGGGGAAGGAGAGGCGATTGTATAGGTGAAATAATATAGACTACTTGTTTTAGAGTGAAGTGGTTGGATAAGAGCGATTCCCTTTTACCCGCTGTTCAACGTAGACAACATTTTCCTATTCAACGCTACATTTAGCCAACAACGCGCCCCAAATCCGACAGTTATTTATCATACACGGTGATCCACGCTGTGAGTTGGTAGTTAAATGAATTATTAAGGCAAGTGGTGAAGCAACTATGGCAACCGCATAATGAATTGTTGGTGCAGCTCATCGGAAGAATGGTCAAAAATAAACGAAATGTCCCGTGTGTAACATATTTTCGGTGCTTCCTCCATTTTATTCGGACGTTAAAGAAACCGTTAGCAGCGTACACGTTTTTGCAAATGTTTATTACATTTTCTGCTCCTTAATTCCACACGTTTCGCCTTACATTCGTGGGTAGGATGATTTGCCTGCTGTGTTGAGCAATGCGCTAAGTTTTCTAAACTAACTAAATTGGCTGTCATTTTTAGGGTACGCATTGTCTGGCCAGATGTCTGTACAAACGTTCAATCGTTCGAAAAGAAGTGCACATGAGTACGCAACATCTGGGCTTATTGTTAACCGATTCTCAGCTCGGACTAATGGATTTCCTACAAAAACATAAACAAAAAAACCGTAAGCATGCTCAGGAAATGTGTCCCCGTGTCGTCACACGATCAGGGTACATGAACATACATAGACATAGAACATTTTTCTACACAACCTTTTCACATTTTACAAATTGCAACTCCAAAGTGCCCCTTCCATCCGCAGCGCATGGCCGTTTCCAGGGCCGTATGGGAAGGTGTCGTCACTAGTTTTAAGTAACAGCTGTTTACGTGCATATCGTGCGTTTAGGTGCGTTCGTGATGATGAAAGAATCGCATGATCGAAGATCAAAAAAACGGTCGAACGAGAGCGGGTAGGTTGTTGAAAAACGTTTCAAGTTTTGTTGGCACAACCTTTTTCGTGTGTGTGTGTGTGTGTTTCAGTGGACCATTTTGGATGTCAATTTGTTTAAATATATTCACAAAATTTGTTGGCGGTTCGCAACTTATCCGCTGCACCACTTTGATACGTTAAAGTTTCTACATCGCTTTAATTTCTCCTTTATTTCTGTGCATCACACTGTTTCACAATATAACAGCTACCATCATTAAATACGAGGCGATTGCTTGGAGTGCTGAATGGGAGGGGAGGGTGAAGAGGGCGACTACCATGTTGGGTTTGGAATTTCGGTCCGATCATGTTCATCGTGGTAATCTGCTACTGGACAAGCGAGAAAAGTGTTGTGCTGACTGCGGCGACAAACACATGTGTGTCGGCATTAAACTTGGCGTAATAAATACACCATGTAGTCAGAAAAAAATCATTCTAACAATTAACTCACTTGCTAGTTACTTGTATGTTTTGTCTAAGTTGATTAAAGGTCATTCAAAATGAAATGTTTGAATCAGTTCCACCCATGCCTAAAGCTTCGAGAACGCGAACGAATTAAATGTGTTTATGTGTATAGTAATAGTTTGCTTAAGATATGCTGTGATATGAGAATGAGAGTATAGGCTCGTTGAATATAATATAACATCGACCATAGGGGAAAGCGAACAAATGCATCACGCAATGATCGATGAGCACTTACACTGCCACTTGCTAAACGCGAAATTAATCCAATGCAAATACGTTAGCAATGCAATGCTATGTTAAAATGGGGTGGAAGCATGATCAGTGTGTCTTCTTCCAGTGCAGGATACCCCAATACGAGTGTCCCTCTCATTGCCGTAACGTTCTGGCGCTTGTTTCGTTTGTTTTTTTTTTTTCGTGTTTTGTTTTTTGCACTGACTTTCCATTCGTTCACTCGATGCTACTACTCATGTCAACTGATATTATTGTAACACTTTTTACATTGTTGCAGTGTAATACTTTCAAGTTTCATTGTTGATTGAGCAATTGTTTTGTATGCAAAAATAAAAACACAGAAAGAAATGGAAAGCCAGTAAGTGAATCGGTTGTTAGAAACTAAGGAAGTCATGAGCCACAAACGAGTGCTAGTTTGTGTCGGTGTGTGAGCGCTCCGTAGAGCAACTAATACAAGTCTACATTGATGGTTTGATCATTTGTTCTCAATGGAACTTGAGTTATGCTTTGCCCGAAGGTCCGAATGTTGGCAGTGTGTGTGTGTATTAAAAGTTTCGCAGCTTTAACATTTTTCTTTTGTGTTTGTTTGAAGGTTTAAAACTCGAGTGAGGCAATCTTGCAGTAAAAATAATTTCTTAAGAACCTTAGAAAACTAAATGCTAGACGTTAACTTAATCCAAACACAAAACATGTACGATTACTATTTTTAAACTTATCGCATAATTTGTATTCTGTTCCTGCGGCGCCGCCTCCTCCGCCGTGAACTCATTGTTATTGTTTGTCCTTTTTATTTTAGATTTGTCCATGTTATTTTCTTTTCCACATTCTTCTTTAAACCTCCGTGCCATGCCGCATTCGTTACGTTACTCCGACTGTGCTTGTGTTTACAGCTATATTTGTTTAAAGTATTCTTTGGAGAAAAATTTAATCTTTCTCTTCACCCATACTCTAATCCTACAGTTGTTTTTTGTCCGCTTTTCAATTTATATATCTTTTTATACGCTCTGGATGTTTTGAAGCTGAACGCGGAGCTTTAAAATTCATCACACTGGTCAAGTATGGACTACCGCGCTTTGTTGAGACGATGTATTTGTTTGCAATCTTGTGTAAAACACGAACGACTTTTACACACTTTAAGATCTATTAGACGATTCATCCGTGTTGTCGGGTTGGTTGAGGCGCTTGAGTTTGAGAAAACAGCTTCCAATCATTGCATTATTTTTTGTGACCTGCGGGTCCACAGCAATACATTGATCACGAGAGCAAGTCAATTTCTCAGAGACGAATTCTTTTATGCATATCGCTGTCGTCAGCGTCGTTCAAGCAGCTGCACGGATGTTCTTGTTTTTGTGCCTCGGTAGCAGTCGTGGTAGTGGAGGAGGGGTGGTGATAATGATATCTTTAACTCATAATACATTAAATTAATTTAACGCTACATTTAAACTGAAATGACCAGTCCAGCTCAGAGGGTTTTGGCCCTGTCCAAAAGATCGCTAATGAATTTCTGTAAAGAGGTATTGAAAGATAAAAAGAACATGACCGTTAATGTATTGTTAAAATAGAATTCTACATTTTAGTAAACAAATTTTAACTTGAAAAGAATGAGTATGAAAGTTCGATGTGAATACTTTAAAAAATGCGCACAATAATTAATTTTCCATGCAAACATTATGAGACTATATAAAAACGGCATCAAAACAGGCAATAGAAGCATGCGGAAAACAGAAAATAACACAAACTACATCATACACAAGCGCCACGCGCACATGGTCTTAATAGAAAAGGAAAAAAAACACAACTTACCGATATGTCTTGAGGTGGTCGTTTGCATGCGGAAAGCAGGCTCTGAAAGATAGAAAGGCAAGCGGATATGTAAATTAATTATAAGGTGAAATCATGATGAAGCGAAACGTTAGGGTGCAGCGTCTGGGGCTAGCGCGGGCGGGGCGAATGGTAGCCAGATTGTGCAATTAATTAGTGCACTGAATTAGTGAATCTGTTACGATACGATCGAAAATGCTGCTTATGAAGCAACCTTCGCAAGCCCATACTCGTCGCCCATTTATTGGGGCTCATTTTTTATAGCTCGATAGTTGGAAACGACTGCAGCATTCACGCCACGCCATGCCACGCTACGCTATACGCGCTGCTATACACGCATCTTGCCAATAAAGCAAGATGATCGAATTAGGTAGCTGGGACTGTTACACCCAATAGCGAAATTAGCACTCAAGCGTCAAAATGAAAATTGTCGTTTTTTGCTTAAAGCCCGGCCCGAAAGCCAGGAAGCCAGGTTCTTCGTTCCAAAGCGTTTTGCATACGCGATGGAAATAAATACTCCTGCCCACTGCACTGCAGCACTGGTCGCTGCTGATCCACTTCCTGTACCGGTGTCAAGTGAGAACACGCCTTTCTGTAGCAAGTATCGTTTTTTTTACAATCCTCATTTTAATGGCACATAGTGGGTAGCTGGTGCGTTTTAGATCCGCAATTCCCATTCTCTCGTTCTCACCGTCACGGGAAAGAAATATTACCCACCGTCGCAAAACTGCGACCTTCGGAACGGACTTTGCGATTGTCTTTTCTCCGAAACGAAAAATGCCGCAGTTGAAACGTGTTTCTTGAGATTTTCCTCCCCCTCTTTACTACCAATGACCAACACACACCCAGACACGGCCAGATGGTCGGTAGCTGCGGCATGGATGATTTTACCCGGTAGCACAAAATCCGATTGTTACGATATGGGATTTAAAAATATAATCTTTGCCGCCGACCGATCAGGCGATGGTGCGATGATGCAAAGCGACAAAAAAATCTTTTCCAAATCAAAAGAAGAATTATTTTTGGATGCCTCCACGTTCCCGTCCTCGACGGTAGACGATAAACGTAAACGGCCGAGCTTCTTGGCCACCGCCACAATACTTACGAACAAATGCGATCTTCTTATGTCATCGGTATCCATGTCTAGAATCTCATCGATGTCCACGTCAATGGCTTCTGTCTGCGCTCGCGGCAATGGTGGAAGGCGTGGACGAGGAAACAATTGGACCGGAAAGAAGACCAAACGAAGAATGGAGGTTGAACATATTAATTAGTGGCGGTGCTCTGTAGCCCCGGAGAACTATCACGGGTACGACGACTTTGGACTTACGGGAGGATCGAACAGTTTCTGCAGCTCGTCGTACAGCCACATCTCCACCGCTAGCCGCTTCCGGATCAGACTCATCTGGTGCGATCCGTACTTGGCCGTAAGAAACTTCTCGCGTCGCTCCTTCACCTCACCCTTCTCGGTGAAGTTGACGCGTAGTCCAGTACGACCGGGGGATCGTTCGCAATCGTTCATCGTTTCGACGCTACACTGCATGATCTGTCTCGCAACACGCTTCTCGCTCTTCTTTCACTTCACTGTCACCGATGCCGAAGGTAACGTTTCCCAAGGCTGAGCCGGACACACAAACAAACCCGAGTTGCCGCTTCTAATCGCCGCTAAGGTGATGAGGCCGTCCGCCAAGAAGTCGTTAGGGAGCGGTGCAAGAAAATGACCGGGGCTGAAAGGCTTTCCTTTCGAACAGCTGAACGGAGAGGCTGAAAGACACAAACGAAGAGAATACGTGGGATTTAATAAATTAATAACACTAAGCGGTAAATTGATAGCGCTCAAGCACGAAAGATGCGCTCCGTTGTCACGATTTTTTTGGCGGCAGATTTTTCAAACGCACCCGCCGACCGATTGACCACCACCGTGGTTAATAACAGCTGCCCCCCCGCCACTCCCCCCCCCCCCCCCCCCCTCAAGACTTTCCATTTACCGACGCAGGCTTTTTGGATCATCATTAGCGTATCACGAGACGAGATGGGTGCGATTGACCGATCGAAACGAGTCGTGAAGGTGTGAAGCACCGGATCTACACCTTGTTTCTGGTTTTACCTTGTTCCCGGAGGAGGGGGCTTAACGAGAGCGCTCGACGTCGGCTCCCTGGGAGGATTCGAACATGCCAGTATATGCTATGTTTTGTGATAACATTATTTGTCCATTACAGGGCGACCGGAATGGATGTGAATCACGCGCGACCGGGAGAAGCACAGATACACACGCTATTTTTAGTGGCCCCAAACGTTTCCATTACGCGCCGATTGATACGCGCTTCTTATCAATCTTGCCAACCACTCTTTCCGGCACCCACTCACTGCTCTCCGTAGGAGGTTTTTGGTTCAGTTTTTAAGGAAATCCCAGTTTCATCTACTGAATGTCAATCATTCCATCGGCTCGTTCGTTTCTACGCGGGACGTTGTGGCTATTTGTGGTTTTAGCCAGAATTGCGTCTCTGTCGAGAGCCAATGACGGTGCAATATGTGCGGCAGTTGGAGAACGGCGTTGAAATTTATTGAATCATCCAAGGAATGCCTGACTGGCAGCCACAGCATTGAGGTATTTGGCGATTGATAATGGACTTATCATGTTTGGGCATCTGATGTGCGCTCTGAAGCTTTCACTATCAGCATCACGCGTTACTTTAACGCACCGGTGACAAGCAAAAGCGGATGATCAATATTAGTACATGAATCGATTAGAATGTTTCATGCCACATACGTGCTATTTAACCTTATTTTTCCCTTCCGGTTCCCATTCGTAAATGAAAGGCAACATTAATTCTACAGGAACAAGATACATTGGTGCTTTCATAAAAAACATAGTGGATTGCAGGGATCGAGACACGGCATGGCATGTTTATACACTAGATCTCTTCCCATCATCATTACGTTCTGAATCGCACCGGTGAACTACATTTTCACCTATCATTTTCTTTGCCGGAACTATGCTTTGGTGACCCGATCCACTCCACTCCACTCCACTCAATCAACATTTAATCACGCCATGCTCGCTGCATCATCGGAACAATGGGCTTCGCCAACTCACACTTCCTACTACACAAGCTACCGTTGAAAGTCCATTAGTCTGCGACAGGTTTGACTGACGAGCGAAGAGATCCAGACTACCGGGGATGGGTGCCTGTGCCCGGTTCGAGGGAAAGAAAGCGAGCGAGCCAGTTTGCGACGTTACAAAACCCGGCGGGGTGTTTTTTCATCTTTTGCACAATTCCTGCTTTTTGTCTTCTGCCTTCCCGATGCAGAAAAGCTTGATTGTTTCATGCATGCAGCAGTACAACATTCTACCGCTGCTCCGAGAATGACTGACGAGGGAGGATGGCACACATTGTTGGTTTAACGTCGGGTCGAACCCAGGCTGGCAAGTGTCTGTGTGCTCATAATAATGATCGATAGGTTATTATAATCGAGCCACACACACACATAAACAGCACTTGGGGAGCTTTCTCTAGCAAATTGCGATCGCTTAGAATCAGGTTTGTAATTCATCGCACCAAACAGGGCGCGCTCTATTTATTCCCTCTTTATCCTCCTCTGTCCAAGTGCATTCGTGTTGGTGAGATGGTTCAGCAGATTTTATGAAAAATAGCACACCTTTACGATGGTATGATTCCATTACAATCCTCTTCCTTGTAAACACAGCACAGGTCTTGACGTTAATGCTATTTCTTGCACTATGCTCTATTTTCATTACTAAAACATCCCTTTGTTAGACTACGAACTAGCACATCGTAGCGTTTAGATTGTGCTCCGTGTTCCACCCCGTACCATTGTATGCAAAAGCGGCGACTTCTTTGATATGACGATGAACCCAACAGTACTCGCATTGTCCTCGTGCCACGGAGAGCTGATGGCACCAACAACAGTTCGCGACCAGCTTGTCTTAATCGTGCCAGCCAGCCAGCCAGCCAGCAACAACGGTTGCGATAAAACAACAAATTCTCCCATCAGAGAGGCTGGTTGTGTTTACAGTATTAGATACGTCACGTCTATAATTCATATCGTTTATACAAGCGGCGAACGGGGATCTGGTGTGCGCAGTCGCGAATCGTTAATTGTGTGTTCCCGCTTTGGTGCATCCAACGTACACTGACGCAAACGTCGTTGGCACGTCGTTTTACTATAGTTTTACTCGCTTTTTCATCAACGTCAACATCGTGACGAACGCCGCACGAGATGACGACGATCACAATCACATCGAGCAATTAACCCGATATTTTACTCCACTCGAGCAGCGATCTGTGTTTTGTTTATCGTTTATCGCTTTGCCCGTTCGTTGTGGCGACGTTATTTTGACCAAAACGAAAAACGAAACCGATTCGCCTCCCATCGGACAAGACTCCAGCAACTTTTACATACGGGACATTTCAATCCATAACGATCAGATGTCCGAGTTTTTTTTGTTACCTTTACTGCTTCTTCTCTTAGGGCCACCGTACTAGCCCACATTTTCTTAACCACATAATTCGATCAGCATAACCGGCATGCAGTGCCAGTGCCAAGTGCAGCAAAAGGCTGGCTTCGCACCGAGGGAATCGTGCGTAACGACCGGCGAAGTTAATTGAATGTGAAATGAGCACCCATTTGGCGGCAAACCAACCATGGATGCACCAACGGCAAGCAAGCGACCAAGCAGTCACCCACTCACCCGTCCATCTAAATCAGCCTGTCGGTAGGCAAACACGGGTTTTCATCAGTAGCAGTCGCAGGAGCGTTTTTACAGCAGGCTTTGAATGAAGGCAAAATAGAATACATTTTGCATTTTGCAGAACACGATGGCCACGTTCGTTGGCCACTTCGCTTCAACATTCATATTCGACGAGCTGGCACGCGACGTATCAGATGTCATTCATGTGTAATGTTCGCCAACTTGCGGGGTTTCTTCATGGTAAATTATTAACATAATTCTTCTGGCTCGCTAGCACCGGGGGTGCGGTCAGTCAGTTTGGGCCGCAAACACTTGCTGATCCAATTAACTATGGTCAGGTTACAAATCTGAGTTCGCATTAGCTTTATGTTGCGCACTTGACGTTCGTTTCTTCTTTTCCGGTATTCGAAAATCCTTTCTCCTTTCCCAAAGGGATGATGGTGCCATATGCGTGCTGAAAAAGTTGATTGTAATTAAAAATAAATTATTGATGGTAGTTGGGCTGCTCCTGACGGCCCGATAACGAAAGTTCAGGGGTATGATGTGCCTGGTAGAAACTTCTCGCTGCAATCAAAACACTTCCGCGCAAGGTGGCAAAAGTCTGGTATCTGATCGCGTGATCGAAACTTCGAATCGGGAATCGAATTATTAGGACTGGTTTGTCCGCGATAAATTTCACTTCACCTTTCCGTACTATTTAAGCAGTCTCGCTCTACCCTAACCGTACCTCAATGTTGTGCGAACAAAGCAAAACTTCTGCCGCCGAAAGGGAAGCGGACAGAGTATTCTGCCAGCGATGAGAGTTAAAAGTTTGAAAGTGTAGCAACTCTCGCACGCAACCGTACGGGACGGATGTACAATATAAATAGGCTGGGATCTGCATATGGATTTGCATAGTAGCCAAACCATTTGGTAGAGAGAAAGAGGGAGGAGGTCGTTCATAACACACTCGGTACAACTTTGCAGACATATTTCCCGCAAACCAGTCGGTTGGAGAGCACCAGCAGCACCGGAACACAACGCACAACCGGAAACTTTTTATGCGGCTTGCTGGAGGGCAACCCCATTGTTTGGGATTAGGGAGGAAAGCAAACGCGGGGAGAGAGCAGATATGCCCGGCTCGCTTTAGCCATAGCCAACGCCAGACCATTTTAATCAAGTATAATTAGACGAGATTTTACGCCGCTCGGCTGCTCCGTATTCTGGCTCCGTAGGACCGTGTGCATTTGACACTGTTTAATTGGATCATGATGCGTTGTTGTGGAAATTTTAATATCCACCCCGTTTGGCGACACAAGCAAATGCGACGGGATGGGGCATTCTAGCACGAAAAGAAAATAAATAAATTAGAACAACGAGCCACAAATACTTTTTTACAGGAAAATATTTCACACTCACATTCTATGAACGTTGCGACCACAAACTGTACAAATAGGCTCCGATAAAGGATAGCTTTTCTGCATGCGAAAGTACCGTTCCGAAACGGCACAGGAACGACGACCCTTTGGTACAACAGCTGACGCAGGTTGCTCAAGACGTGCCGCCCGCCGCTCCGTTCACTTCGATGCGAAAACTTGACCGAGAGAATGATGTCACCTACAAACGACGCTCGCGTGACGACCTGAAACTTGAAACCCTGGCCCAGAGCCCGAGCACCGAGGAGCCTTCCCGTCTGTACAGACAAAGACGCCCATTTCATTCCATCCCATCTCGCAATCAATGGGCAGCAGCTCGCGCGATCTCGGAAACCGGTTATTGAAGTGAAGTCCCTCACAAGATCCCCATCGCCGGCCGGAGGGCCCCCGATGGAAAGCTTCCCCCTGGCAGTGCGAACGCGAGTTGCCTCCGAATTGGTAAAAAATAAAAGCACCGCAATGTCCGGTTACGTCATTTCTCGAGCCCGCATTCGCTCATTACATCTAGGATGGACAAAATGATTGCATCTATGTTGCTGGCTGCTGTTTAACGTGTGAATATCTTTATTTTCCCGCACCAAATGCGTCCGAAAATGTATGAATCAATTGTACAGATCGCCGCAGTAACACAATTGCGTGAGGCAAAGCGGATTGCCCCACCAGCCTGGCCGGGCTAGACGGGACGAAAGGCGAATTAAAATAAATCGCAACATCGCTTTCAAGCCCGCCACTGCAATCGGTGGCCTTTTTAACACCACGCTAACCAGCACGATGTCGATATCTATTCCTTGTCCCTTGTGCAAACCGGTAACGAGTAAATATTTAACTCACTGACCGGTGGTAATTAATGTTACAAAAGCACGCTTGATTTTAGCGCATTGGCGCGTTTGCGAGTGTCACGAGAATGACTGCTGCGACGTTCTCAATCCGCGGCACCGTGATCGCTGCCAATCCCTCCGAAAATCGTTGTGAAGAGATAAACGCGAACACGATGATTGGCATTTGATCATGCTAACAAATTTTACACAAGATCAAATATTGTCATTTCCATCCCACGAAATGCGAATTTTCACTGGACTTTATGTCTAATTATTTCTCTCATTGCTCTATGATGTACAGCTGCTACCAGCTAAGCTAATCATCCACAGGCGTATCCTAATCCCAATTGTGAAGGTTAATGGTAAAAAATGACAAACAATTCATTTCGTGTACGGTTTGAGCTACACAGCCTATTGTATTCTGAGCAAAGAATTCGGCTGACGTTCCCATAATGCGGGAATAATACGAAAAGAAAGCCACAATCCATCGCCAGCGCCTCTACTGCTATGGCTAAGCAAAACAGATCACATAAATTTATCTTAGCAGCCCCGTGCCTCGTTAGCAGTGATAAGCTATAAATAATCGGAATAAATCGCCAGTGTCGTTTGCGAAGATTCCTTGCAGTTACGATGCGCTAGTTATCCTTCGTTGCTGAGGTTAAGAAATAAATAGTCCACAGTTAGTTAGCCACGATTGAAAGGCCATGCTGGCCAAATTGGACTTGGAATTTCTCACAACAACACGGAGAAATATGGATGGCCTTCCTTATTTCATCGAAGGTACCCGAAGCGAATCGGATGGCCCACCGGTTCATGTAATAAACTATGCAAATTACACACAAATGCGCAGCCGTTATTGTGACAAGCAATTATCACCATTCAAGAAGACGTTGCCTCGATTATCAAGGAGTTTAACGTACCAGGATTGTGTTCCCAAGGATTGGGAGTGCAAAATTGCGTACTGAAACAATGCAGCCTCCATACAAACAGACCATATCAACATATCATAGCAGTTGATATTTGTCCCGTGGAGGAGAAGAAAGAAAAATATGACCATCAGTTAGCATACATCATCCCCGATCGTAAGTAAACTCTCATGGCAAACAAACGATGCGCTCGTATTCGTTTTTCACACACATGCACCGTACCGCAAGTCAACAACTCATGATCAATCTTCGTTTCCCCACGGTTAGGTCGGTGATCCTGACATGGAGAAACTGCACATAATCGCCATTGCCCCGCCCATTGTAACTGATCTATCGTTCTCACTCTCTCTCTCTCTCTCTCTCTCTCTCTCTCCCTCCCTTTCTCTTCTTATCTCTGCCAACAACATGACCTTTCGGTGGCCCTTTTCAAACCATCAGTGTTTGTTAACCACACTAACAGCAATTTAACAGTGAAACAAAAGCACCCAAACCGATTGTTGTTGCTGATAACAGTCGAAGGTATGAGGTTGCATTTTTTTTCTGCTCAAGGTACCTGTGAAAATTTCTAACTATTACCATTGAGTCGCGTTTGAGCTGGGAGAATGAAACTTTCCCAGTTTGTTGACTTTCACAGCACTGTCACTAATCAATGTCGGGAATGGATAGTTTAAAAAAACTCTTAAAACCGCTCTTAAAAAATATGTTTCACGTGGCGCACTCACTAGCTTTACTCCAACTGCAACTTGGCCACGTAATCAACCCTGTGAATGTAATGAAATACATCTAATATTGAACGAAAAAGCGTGTGATGCATTGCATGATTAATACAGCAGAATGTATTATGAATTTCATTTCAACACTTTCCCTAGATTGGTTGAAAATTCGAATCGAACATTAGTTCTTTTCCAGCTCCGTATCAGGGTAGCGATGGTGTCGTCTTCTGCAGTAACTTTTTGCGTCATTTGCTTAACTATTGCTCTCTGCAGTGGAAACAAAACTAGTTCCTATCCACTGTTATCGCCATCGAACTTGGAAATAGGTTTCATTATGCGCGCATTTGTTGAGCTGCAGAACCAATGGTGTCCACCGTGGCGGTACAAAAAAATATTCATTATCAACTACAACACCGACCCACTTTCGGAAGCGATCGTGACGGAAATATTGAAGATCAATGCACCGCCGAAAATCTTATCGAGCGAACCCGCGGGCTGGCAATACTGGACCTTCGAAACGAGACGTTGCGCTGTGGTAATGGTTCGGGGATACGAAACGTTGAAGGTACATGAAGTGACCATGCATGCTGGTAATATTTTAATGACATCTTACCGCTTCGACAGCCGTACACACCCATCTACTTTGGTAGCCGTTACTTTATCTTCCACCCGAAGCTGAAGGACAACGTGTTCATGCACGCTCTCAACAGCGGAACCTCCATCATCATGGACCGAGCGTACCACATCCTGTACAATCAGACGGCTATCGAGATATATCACAAGAATTTCTTCACCAATCAAACGATACAGCTGGACCCCGCCAACATCCGCATCACGAACGATCTGCGGAACCTGTACGGGCGAAAGTTGCGTTTCGTCCTGACGGACGGGAGCAGCAACGTAACCACCTTCGACGCCTATCTGGGAGAAACGATAGCTCGCCAACGGAATGGATCGTTCGAGTTGATCGAAACGATAGACGTGCAAACGGACTATGGTGTAGTAAACATCGGCAGTCCGCTCCAAGGCACGGACAAGATGATCGCCCTAGGGAGCACCTTCGTCAGCATTCTAGTTCCACGCAGCAAACCCAAACCGCTCATCTCGGTTTTGATCGATCCGTTCGACTACTACACCTGGATTTCCATCATCGTTTTGATCCTGGCACTGGGCGTAGTTCTCTCGCTGTTCGGTAAGTTCCTAAGCCAGTTGACTGTTTTCGAGGTCGCACTCGAAATGATAATGTGCAACCTGAGTGGCCCATCTCGGACGTATGGCGGTTGGTTCGAGAACCAGATCATCACCAACTACTGCCTGCTGTCGATTGTGGTCATGTCCTCGTACCAGTCGCTGATCATCTCCTTTCTGTCGTACGTGCGCTACTATCCTGATATTAACTCTGCCGAAGATATTCGTAACAGCTGCGTTTTTCCACGCAGCAGCGTCTTCAGTCAACGGCTGAAAATGCAAACCATGGTAGACGACGCACCGAGGGAGAATATGTGCTACATGTTTGCCAGTCGGGACAACGCTTACACTACCACACTGCTGATGGAATCCCAGCGCAAAGAAGACCTAGCAGCTGCAAGAGCGTTCGAATACAATCTGCGCATTGCTGACACAATATTTTACAAGTTCCATCTGATGTATTACTTCTTCAACAAGTCGATCATCCGTGAACTGTTCCCGTTCTACATCCATGCTTTCTATGAATCGGGCCTGTTTAATCAGTACTACAAAAACAAAAGCCGACGAGCACTTTCGACCAAAAATGATGTCTTCATCATTCGAACCATCACCACGGAGGATCTATCGATCACTTGGTATCATTACATCAGTGGTATGGTTGTCAGCAGTCTTTGGTTTTTGCTTGAGGTCACATACTATCAATTAAATCCATACGTTCGCCACATTAGACATCGCTATTTGAAACGAGTGTTGCAACATGATCATAATTAGATAATTAGATGTCCCATCAGGTGAAGAATTTGAAGCGAATGCAATTAACACATACTAAAGGAACTTCTGGTGCTGTAGTTTGTACACGTAGTGATGCTTCTTTGCAACTAATATTGCTTCACGCTCGGTTCGGCTCACCAGCCTGATTCATTCTAATCTTATCACACCGATTTTGGCTGTGGCTTATCCCTTATCTATTGCGGAACTTGGTATTGCGATAATAAAAGGTTGTTTTATCATAGCCTTCTTCTCCTGTATCCTGTATTGCTTGTTGATAAGCAATTCTTACCGTTGTTGTTACGCTCGATTGGTGACGCTCGCGTGGCAATATTAATCTGAAAAGAAAGAAAACAAATTTTAATCGTTAAATATTCAACACAAATACAAACATATATAATAGCACAAGACCAGAAAAAAAAAACATTTTAAATGTTCCTCATCATTGTGGCAAGTATGACTAGCGTGAACATGTAAAATAATCCATTAGTAAACCAAAAATAAAACTTGCGATAGTAAGACTCTATAAATGGCATTACATTAAGACCCGCGGCAACGATCATTTTAACCGAAAACCACTGTGTCACAGGAATTTGTATAGCCGGCACATGAATTTATAAGGCTCCACTTTTCCTTCACAAGTGTGACACTGCGGCAAAGCCATCGACCATCTTCAAATGCGGGATGCATAATGGCTTCTTTCCAAAAACGGAAGAAAGACCCACAAACCCATACACTACAACCTCGATCCATTACCACCACGACGGGCCACCACGATCTTCAACAAAGGCGTGACTGGGTACGCAGCGCAGCTTATGCGTCCTTAATTACGGCGTCGCATGGGTAATTTTCGTAAAATGATCACCTAACACGGCCCGCCAAGGGCAGTGCCGGCGTTGGTGGAGGAGTACGAAAAGTCGCCACGCATCGTGATTTCGAGATCGATACGGAAAGATTACGTTACCACACAGCTGGCCTGTGGGGAACTTGGCGTGTGGCTCTGTGTGACGAAGCGCCGCATCCTTTTGTGCATCCCGGGGGCCGAGGGAATGAGGAGGAGGTTTAAATGGTCACAACTGGCGTCGCCAGTTGGTTGGAAAAGCATTTCGCTTTCCGTCCATTCGTCGTCCAGCGACCGAACCGTTGTTCCATCTCACTGCCTCACTTCCGTCGTCGGCGGCGCACTTCGGTGGGTGGGGTGGGGGTGGAAGATGTCGAAGTAATCCATTGGTTGTTAACGCACAAGGGCCACTTGTATTGCAAAATATGGCCCCAAAATAAAGCGAAGAATGCGATGCTTCACCATCGAATGCTAAAGTACGTAACCTCGTTGGAGTGTATGCAAATGCATTGGGACGGTCTTGAAAGCTATCTGTGGGATAAAGCAAAGTAAAAGTTACGTTAGTGCCAACCATATAGTAACACTTTCTTCGCATGTGGTCGCTAGTGCGGCCGTCTTTGAGAATTCAAATGAAATACGCAGCGACCAGCGAAACCTCCCTGAGCAAGCGTACCAGTTATAACGAAAGAATTTGATGATTTAATTCTAAAAATATAACCACATTCGGGGGGCATCACTGTCGATTGCATTTACTCTCGGGGCACTGTTTTGAATTTGCTCAGCTCGGCCCCAAATTCACAAATGCATTCATGCAAACCAAACGCTTCTCAAGCGCATGTGCGTATCTTTTCTCGAAATATGAATTTAATTAGTATATGATGAAATCAAAGTACAACGATTTGATTTGTAACTAACATCATAATGTTACAGCCAAAATGGTACAGTTTTCTTTCACCGATTGACGATGCGTTATTGAAAACATCTTCAGAGTGTCATACCTTCGCGTTCAATATGTTTAAAAGAAGAATCACACTCGAAATGCGAATCCGCTTATTTGTGGCGGAGCAGATTACGAAGCCGAAAAGTACGTGACCGCTTTGTGAGTCACGTTTTATGTCGTTTTCGGCAGTGGCGGAAAGGTTTCCTAGCAATCGAAACAAACCCAACGACAACGTACGAGATGTGTATCGTTTCGCTACCGCAGAAAACGTTTTCAGCACCTGCACCCAAACGTTCACCATTGGAGCTACGCCCCAATTGGACCAGCTGCTGTTTATTTGGGAAGAAAAACTGTGCTGCATTATTAACCACATTCAAGCAATGCTAACGGGCATGATTCAAAAGAACTTTTTTTTTAAATTTACCGATGGAGGGAACTGAGTAGCTTGACTTGAGTTTTAACGATATTCAACAAAACTCCCACTAGGCTCTATCCCATGACAGCTCTTTGTGTAAGGTTAATATTCGATAGGACGGATTACTTCTATCAATATTTCCTACCAGTGACAACAATTTGAAGCATTTTTTTTTTCTTTTCCAACCCCGATACAGCATCTTTTTGAATAACATTCCATGGCGGTGGCGGTTCTGCCTGGAATACATGGCGGTATTAACATTCTCCGGTGGCCGTTTTTCGGCACCACCGAAATCAATTACGATATGCAAGAAAGCATAACAATTTCACCGCATTAACTTTCGTCCGTTGTCCACTGGTGCGCGATTGATTTTGTTCTTCGTCTTTACTTCACCCCCGCAAAAGTTTGATTGCTTTCGATTGCCATTTCCATCCCCCAGCCCACCTGCTCTTTTTTCGAGCCGTTACGGATTGCCTTTTAATTATTTTCGCTCGCCAGTTGCACCGTTTCGAACGGGCCCGAAGGGAGCGAAGGCCATAAGAAAGCCATAACAAATCGTGCTATTCGGTGCGCTTTTACTGCCCTTTTTTGGCTCCAGTTGCACAAAGCTGCCCGGGTGCAGCGCGAACGGCGAGGCATTTGGTTGCTTTTATTGTCATATGACCGATGGGAGGAGGAGGAGGAGGAGGAGGAGGAGGAGGAGGAGGAGGGTGTTGTAAAGTTTTAATGCTGCTAGCCGATAACGATACGTCTTTGGGCGCCGAAAACAAACAAGAAGTAAAGCAAACAAACACCCCCGAGACAGAAGCGCACGAAGTCAAAAGTCGCGTCGATTGACCCAGTTTCAGGGTTCGTTTCACGATGTGGAACCCATATCATTTGGGCAGCATAACATGGACATGAAGATAAACACAAACGAACTTTGATGCAGACATAGTTATGCTCTGTTGGTAATTGGGTGAGGAAGATACCATTTCAAAGGCACACTTGTACACAACACTCCTCAGGCAATATTGTTTTATAAAATAGCAACAACAACAAAAAACGGACCATGAAATGAGTAGAAAAATGATTTACAAAAAAAAAACATGCCGAAGACGATCAATCATTCCCAAGAGAAAGGATGCCGAAGTAACAAACGTTGACCCAAAATGTTGCTAAACCGTTTGGACTAGTGTTGGCTAGACGCGAGTTTTTTTTTCGGCGAAACGTTTGTCCTTGGAATGGAGTCGTCAAAATTACAACCGTAGCAAAAATCGGTGAAAGAGCAGGCAAACACACTCACACACACTCACACGATCAGGTCAGAGGAGTCTGGTGCAAAAACCCAACCCTTAATCAACCTGAATTCGTTGCTCGAGCGGAGGTGGAATATCTCATTTCCATTCGACCGCGAATCGAGGGCGTCGATAAGGCTAGCGTTGACGCTGATGTAGCAACTTTGGCCCTGAATCTGTTGCGCGCTTATGCTGACGTTGGTGGAATTTTTCCCCATTTGGGAAGATGTGAGGAAGCTGAGTGGACTGAGTGTTTCGTTGCGGTGCAGGGATGTCCTACACTGCGAGAGATTTTACACTTTGCATTAGCTTCCTCTATCACCGCAGGACGGGAAGATATCACAGCAGCCATATTAAAACACAGGCAAGCAAACGGAAAGCACGGTTCTGCTCAGCCCACTTTATTCCGCCAGCTCGTTGGAACGAGCGCTTCAACATCGAGCGTTTACTGTGTGCCTTTTGCAACGGGCACACTTGGTTCCTGTGTTTATGGAAGCATCAGAACCGGAATTCGACTTCGATCTCGCCGTTTCGATGCTGGTGTACAAGGGCAAAACAGTGCGACTGCGAAAAAAAAACATGGTAAGAAAAATTGAAAACTTGATTCTGCTCGGGGGGAGGGTGAAAGGGGGGGG